>CAAKHC010012243.1:40640-58276 GCA_901007825.1 Macroramphosus scolopax
ACGCCGTCCCCCCCCCCCCCCCCCCCCCCCTCCGAAAAGTCATCTTTTAACGCCTTACTTTGTCTCGCTCGGCTCATTGTTCTGCAACCTACAACCTGCAACCTCAAGTTGGAATCAATAAATCAATGAGAGCTTGTCTTCGTCTCTTCTGGAACAACTGTGAAAGGGGCTCCCGTCTGATTTACCTTCTCCCGTTTGAAAGGAGCTTAATTCTAAAGAGAAGCCAACAAACCGATATTTGAGGGGGAAAAAAGTGGCTGTGAGGGACAAAGAATCAAAAGTAACTTTCTCTTTGTCGCTCCGAGTTCTTCTTGATCATGACTCAGTCAAAATGAATCGATTTCAGGTAACGCGTATACAGTTAGTTGTGCCAAATATAAGGACGAGAGGCTGAATGTCATCAGTCAAATCCCTCTGGAGAGTCTCTGGTGTTATTCTGCTGCAAAATAAACTACATGACCTTGAGAGCTGAAATAAGAAGACATACTACTATAAGTGATGTTAAATCCTCTTCCCGACATGGAGTGATCGGCTTGAAACTCCAGTCTCAGCGTGTTGGTATTGGACGTCAGATGCGACGGACTCTCGGCCCCCGAGAACCGCCCGATGACAACAGCGTCATTCGTCTCGCCGTCTTTCACCGTCAGGGAATCATACGGCGCCTCCAGGTCGAAGTCATTAAACGCCAGGTGGATCCTGGAGCCGGGCTCCGATTGGATGAGCCAGACGCAGTTCATGTTGTTCCCGTAGCCTTCTGGGTAATCCGGGGAGAGGACGGTACCTGAGGGAGCGGTGAAGTTGGACATGCAGGGGACTGAGATGTGCAGGAAAAAGTAGGCAAAGGGAGATGAAGGGAGAAGAGAGCGAGACGGGAGATGGGGAGAGGGATAAAAAATCTGTTCAATATTCATCTCAACATCGTCATCGGTCATCGCCTGCTCCAGGCCATAATAACCTCTCACCATGGTGGGCTGAATATCATCGACAGCAGACCCCATGCCATGTTTTTTTATTCTCTCCTCTGCAGCCACCCTTGAAGATCACCTACGAACGATTTGAATACTCACATATGCATATGGGGATGTTAGCCGACCACTGATTGTTGTCTTGGCAGTAGATGGTTTTCTCTCCGATCAGCTCGAAGCCAAACTGGCACTCGAACCTGAGGATCCCTCCGTTTAAGAAGCTGTCGCCTTCTCTTATTCCGTAGAGAGGAGTTCCGGGGTCGCCACAACTCTCCTTGTCAATTTCTGGACGAGACAAAAAACGGGATATAAACGTCTTTATGGACCCCGGACAGCTGATCCCAGGTGACCTGATGGAAAAGTGTGGAGCGTCTGTGGAGCAGAACCCCCGATCCTCTGAGCTCCACTGTATTATCATACACATCATATTTCTTAATACTTCCCCGTTTACATCTGTTTTTGTAGCAATAAAGTCAAAACACCTAATGTGTCTGATGTTCCAGGGACTAAAAGGGTCACAGACAGACTACCAGACGAGACGGACTAAGACATGCTGATTGTGATCTCATTGGATTTGTTTAAAATGATAATATCAAGGACCTCCGGTCTCGTCCTGGAACACGAGTCCATCTAACCATCTCGGTTTGCTGCGTCAGACAAAGTTAACTCTTCTGCTTATTCATCCACACTGAGCCTGGAGCATGTTTCTACCCATCACTTCTCTGTTTGCCTCCTTACAGCCAGTTTGAAAAGTATTCCTGACATGGAGCCATGAGGTTAGACAGATCCCCTTACGATTCCATTTAAAGGTTCACCTGTGTCGCCATAATTCTCCTGAACTTTTGGTGAGTGGCATTTCCAGAAATGTATTTTGCAGCCCTCCTCTCTCTCCTTTATTCCCCGGCTCCTGTTTTCAGTATTATTTACAGTAGTGGCCCGTGGCAGGATGCAAAAGTGTGTGCTTTTGTGTGTGTCTTGTTTGTGTGCCTGTGCTGCCTTTGTGTGTTTGTTGGCGTGTGTGTGTGTGTATGTGTGTGTGGGGGGGTGATGTATTGCATTAATTTCCATCATGACACAGTCTTTATGAGACCCACAGACTCAACCAATCACAACCTGCCTAACCCATATACTTGGTTGTGTGTACCCACACACACACACACACGCACACACGCACACACGCACACACGCACACACGCACACACACTTAACAGAAGCATGGAGAACAAATTGCTTTGGAGGGAAAACAGCAATACTGTCAGAACATTCCTATACAACCTCTACACACACAAACACACACACACACACACACAGACACACACAGACATACACGGACACACACACACACACGCACACACACAGACTGTGCATTTGGCCCACACACAGACACAATCATTCTCTCTCGCTTAGTATCACCCACGGAGATACACACATCTTTCTCTCTCAAACACACACACACCAATAATCCTTGTGTGTCTGTGTGTGCGTGTGTGTGTCTGTGTGTGTGAAACATCACGGCTGACAGTTTCACAAAAGGGAATTGTATGTGCGTGCATGTGAACGTGCGTACAATATGCGTGCAGCTGCAATACTGCGTGTGTGATTGCATACTGGGCCTAATTCCATTCCGTTCCATCTGCAACATCCCATCACGCTCACACCATGTTGTCCGTGGATATATGCACGGGAACACATGTATAGAAAAGGTGTGCACATGTGCACTAAAGATCCAAGAGAGGCGGTAATAGATTTTGGGAGGATAATGAGATTGGAGGGAAAAAAAAAGAAACACGTATTGGCTGCTCCTCTTTTGTGACCATCGCTGAATAGATTTTATTGCTGTGCTGCTGCTGGAGATTCAATGCTGAATGTATATGTGTACGGCTACCTGGAATATTTATCATATGCAAGAAACTCTCCTCTGCAGGTTCTGGCCACTAAAGAAAACAAATGTCCAGCTTTGACGCTGTGAAGAAGAAGTGAGAACTTCAGATTGTCTAATCAGCTTCTGCTTGAACGACTCTATGACCTAAAGGGAGCGTCCCAAATTTACCCTTTATCAGATATCAGAGAGGACGTTGTGGTGAATGGAAATCATCACTGACTTTTTATTCTGCCTCTGTCTAAGTTGCACACCCGGCAACTGAGGAGCTTTATAGGAGGATTGATTTTTTTTTATAGCAGATGTGTACAAGAAACACGTCAATGTTCTGCTCTCATTAAAAACACACCGTCGGTTTGAGTTGCACAAACTGGACGGTGATACTCCTCCTGAAATGGGACATCAGGATCACATGAGTGGTTTTTCTTTGATGTGCAGAAACACAAGCTGCTGCAGGAATACGTCACGCCGGGCCCAGACTGCGTCTCACGACCTTGCACCTGTAATTGGTTTGTTGATTCTGACATCATCAGTGAAGGTTGCACCCGTCTTCCTGCAATCATCTCCGTAGATAAAGTACAGGTGAGCGTGTAGGACGTCTCGGGCGTTACTTCCACATCCTCTCTTTTCTCTTAGAACAACGTGGGAATCAAATTATGTAACTACATTTTATAAAAGGTTAAAGAAACGTTTCCCGTGACATTGTTTTATGTTAAACATTAGTACATCCTCACACTCCATCTTCATTTTTTCTGTTGAAGTCGCTATTAACAATCAGACTAATCCGTCAGAGGGGGAATCAGGACGAGGTGTCAGCCCCCTGCACTCGAGTACGAAGTCGATTTGATATGTATAGAATATTTTATGAAGTCTTAATGAGAGAAAAATATATAAGATATATATATATATTTGCAATGCATTTGGCATGAAGTAAAGATATAGTGTTTTAATATCAGTTAGACTGGTGGACTGAATATCACACGAGTCAATAATTCATGACTTTGAAAATGGGACACTGTTTACAGTCGTGTGATTAAGTAAGACCATGTACTGTACTGTACTGTACTCTGAAGCATGCATGCATACCATGACAACCCCCCCCCCACACACACACACACACACCCAGCACACAGAGGAATATTGGCCTGCTCTGGCTCACCAGCCGAACACTGAGGGTATTGACTGTAAAAATGAAGTACGTTGCTGGTTGTGCTGTGAATGAATATTTCATGAATTCATATTTCACGCTGTGTCAGTCGCTCTGAATGAAATGCTGTTTAGTGCTGTGTGATTAAGAAAGTCTGCCTCCGTACCTCGGTACCTACAGTGCCGCGAAAAAAGGAGAGAGACCCGAAACTAATCTTATGGGTGAAAAGAAATATTTAGAGGAATGTGGACGGTCAGCATCTTTACCCTGATATTTATAGAAAAGAAGTAGCTCTTATTGAGCTTAACAATGCTTATAAAAGATGTGTCATCCAGTATGAATTTATTCGTGGCCAAATATGGTCGTGTTCCACCTGGGTTTGTCTCCCTCAGTTCACCAGCTTGTAGTGTCGATCTCACCTGCTTTATAAGTTTAAACAAGTCTCACACCTTGTCAGCTCGCTAAGAGGTAGCTCAGCTAATAGAGAGGCGTCTCTGAACACCATTAATGTAATAATGACATGGAGGGGTTTTACATGGGGATGACTAATGGATGACTTCATTGTTTTTATAGATTGTGAGAAACAGGAATGAACAGGGAAAAGACAAAGCAAGGAAATGTTGGAAGGCAGCTGCAGCGGGTTTGACACACCTGCATGAACCATGAAGAAAACACGCACACGCACACACACACACTGATGTCCATCTCATCACCCACACATATCGAACCAGAGGTCAACCCGGCTGTAAAAATCCACCTTGACATCTTTCCCCCAATAAAATACATCAAATATTAAAAAAAACACATAAAAAAAGCAGATTGAACATCTAAAATAAAAATCTCAAAAACAGCTGACGTGATAGATAAAAGAGGAGAGGAGAGGAGAGGAGAGGAGGGGAGAGGAGAGGAGAGGAGAGGAGAGGAGAGAGGGGAGAGGAGAGGAGAGGAGAGGTAAAGAGCAACAGCTCAGCATTCTACGAGATACAAATTGTAACACGTATTTGTCGTGTGATGAACACGGATGAACAAGTGCACAATCTAGCACGTTGTTTTTTTTTTACAACTGGCTGTGAAACAGACACTTGACATTTACGCCAGCGCTCCACATTCTCCTGCTCACACTGTGTTATATAACACGAGGAGGACGGTCGTATAAGAAGGCAGTGAGTCACTGCCGGAAACAACAGATATCACCTTTCACATGCGTTTCAGCAGGTAAAGGAAATACTGCACTCTGGATTAGAAACAATATCGCACAACAGATCCTACAGTGTTCCTGACACCTCCATCAGGATGATGTAAACGTGCCACCACCCTGGTCAGAATAGGACTTCCCTGTGCAGGTGACTGAGGGCGTAGGAGCACCTGCACCTATTTCAAACTGACAGGATTCAGCCGGTGCTCCTCAGCAGACCAGGTTCTTTCTCTGTGTGTGGACTGTTGAATCCGGCATCAATCCACACGACAGCCGCTGCATTTAAATTATAAAAAAAAAAATGATGACGGTGCCGTTAAAAATGGCACACGGTGGCTCTTAAAAATCGTAATGTGCGGGGATGAAATACTGCCGGAGCCCAGCGGAGAACGTACAAACACAAATTTAAGACGTGACAGAAGTGATATTCACACACCACTTAGGAGTCTGACTGAGAAGATTAATCAAACATTACTTTAAGAGATGGAGCTAAAGCAGCTTGGGTTTTTTTTGTGTATTTCTTTAGTCAACTTTGTGTTTTTTTTAATGAAATCAGACGATGTTTCTTATGAGCCGTCAGTTTGCGTTTCTAATGACGTTATGTATTCAACTCTGACACATGCAGGACATAAGAATGTAATACGCTATTATACTATGAACAGAACTATATTAAAGTTTCCCTGACAAGATAACCAATGATACCAGTCTGACCTTATTTACAAGCGAAACATATCAAACCCTGAAACTCATAAACACATTCAATATCACTTCCATTGAATAGAAAACGACTCTTTTCTTCATCAGTATATTAAGGTTTCTCTTCATCTCACACGTACGCTGACACATGAGGCTGATTGACATCTCCTGATGCTCTGTGCAGATATTTCTATGCTTATGAGAACTTCAGTTGTTCAAAGCGTGGACATAAAAAACGGCGGAAACTTTAATAAGTAAGTAATAAGAAAAGTATCAGTGGTGTTGCAGCGCTCCCTTAAATCTGTAGCTGTGACATGCAACGGATGCTGTAGACTGGAAGATTACTGGTGTGTGGTGTGCTGTGTGTGTGTGTGTGTGTGTGCGTGTGTGATTTGTATGCCTTGCAACAGGCAGTGGAGTCAAAGTGTTGCCAGGTTGGTGACCTTGGCTTTAATAATAGATGAATGGTGACAAGGAAAGAAGAGACACAGATGGAGTGAGACGGAGAGACAGTGGGAAGCAGAAAGAAACAAGAGGTGAAGAGAGGATGAAAGAGTGAAGAAAAGAAAGAGAGAGAGAGAGAGAGAAAGGGCTGGTCATTTGATAGACGACCTGGAGAGGATGGGCGTCGGAGAGGCAGAGACATACAACAACAGTGCATTAGGAGAATGGGGCGAGAGAAAATGATTTCAGAGAGAAAGGGAACGAGAGAATGTGGGCGAGCGAGCGGGCTAATGAGGAAAAATGAGGCTGAGAGAGAGACAGAAAGAGTGAGGAAGAGAGGGAGAGTGAGAGGAGTAAGTGACTTGATGGTGGAGCTTCATTGGCTCGCTGATGGAGGACCCATCGCTCACACACACACACACACACACACACAAAACATACACATACATTGCGGAGTGTATCAGTGACTTTGCAGCAAGGCCAGCGTTACTGATAATGTTTGGATTTTACAGCCAAGGACTGCGGGGATGTTGCACACAAACACACACACACATTCATGAAGACACAGAGACCTTTTTTCCTCAAAAACACACACACATATGTCACACACAAGCACACACCTTTTATAGTAAATCGTGTGGGTGATGGAGCCAGAACCTCCGAGACAAACAAATGTATCATTCACTGAGCATTGATGGAGTTGTTCAAGCTACGTGGGTCTGAGCGAGGATGTGATCCAGCTCCGCCGTTCCTTCTGCCTTTAAGAGATCTTAGTGCTCAGTGTTTGCTGGCGTTTATCAATTATTATCTGGTTCTGCTCCCACACATTTCCCTTCCCTTCGCTCCGTTCCCCCGCAGAGGGACAAAGATCACGACTCACCTTTGTAGTTGATCTTAAATCCTATCGATCCGACGCTCTCATCTGATTGTAGGTGGAGCCACATCTGGTGAGTCATACTGACGATCAGGTCGGGAACGAAGCTCCCTGATAGGCTGCAACACACAAGACGTTCCTATTAAACATGTGTCATTATAATTTGAATCTTTGTGTGAAACCTTTGTCTTTAGACACTAAAGTTAACAGTGACCACCTGCAAAGCTGATTTAAATCCTCCGCTTTGACTCTGATCTGTTCTCCTTTTGTCCCCACTTAATACAAGACGATCTGTAACTGAGAGACCGACTGGAACAGAAGTTGAAGAGTATGAAGGCGTGTTGTCAGCTGACGTCTTACATCAAGAACCCCAAAACCTCTGGTAGCTTTTGTTCTGAAAATACTTCATGAGGGGCAGCTGGTCATTATGAAACTATCTGATTTATGACATCCTTCCCAGGAGAACGCACACACGCAGTCAAGGCGCCACAAAGATATTACTTTCATCTTTCACCGTTTTTTTCTCATAACATGACTTTGCTGAGGAAGTTTTGTCACCGTAATCTGGCGGGGACGACAACAGCGGCAGCTTCCTGTGCAGGAAACAGGTGATAATTCAGAGCGTGTTTAAGTTGGCTGTTATCAGTGAGTAAGTAGCACGCTGTGCGGGTGGTGCGGCGTGACAGCAAGATATTCAAAGCATGAAAGAAGCTTTAAGTCTAAGCCACTAAACGTCCTTTTTTTTTTTTTTTAATTCGATAAACCCTGTGAGTTCCTGTACACAGTGTGTGGTTCTGTACGTCAACTCACATTGCTGTTGTTCATAATACTAAAACTGTGTTTATATCATATAGATGTGCATTATAAATTATATTAACTCCTCCTGTCCCACCTGTGGGAGTAAACAGACGGGAGGGTCATGAAGATGAGGCAGCAGGAAGTGAAGCCTTCCTGCGTGACGGAGGAGGAAGCTGCAGACGGAAATGATATCAAAGCCTATCTCTACTACTTACACCTGCAGGATGGTCGTAGGGTCGCCCACCTCCCCTCCGTCTCCTATTGTCAGAGTATCATAGGCGATCTCCAGGTCAAAATCTTCAAAGTTGATCTGGATCACCTGCAGTTGGAAAGACAAACGCCGGAATCATCAGTCGACTTCCAACACAACTCAAACTAATCCCGAGGGATCGAGAACAGAGCTTTAAATTCATGACGTCCCTAAGTGACATCGACTTCACATCCTGGTGCAGTCATGTGCCAAATTTCAGATCGTATCAGACTGAGGTTGGACTTAAAATGCATGTAAACACCTTAATTCGATCTACTTCGCACAAAAATCGGACATCTCAAAATAGGAGAAGAGCACCCAGATAAGTTGTTCATTGTCGGTATTCTAACGCCGAGTATACTCAGCCATCGGACCGAAATCGAATTTCGCATTCTGCGCAAGCTCGAAACTTTCCGCCGGGGCTGCTGGATAAGTGGAAGGAGACGATGCAACCAAAAGATCCGTTGTTCTTCTCATATGCATTAGTACACAGTAAATAATGCACAAAATGTACGCTGCAAATGATCCTCCATGAAGCCTCAGTCATCATTTCCATAGCTGTTTCTCTCTTCCTCTCTCCGTCCACATCAAAGACCGCCTGTCTCTCAATGAATCACACTTGGCCAAAGGTAGATGTGTAAAAACCCCTTGAACTCGTGAACGCCTCACACGGCGCGATACGATTTCATCCAGTGTAGCGAGAGAAAGGAGGAAGAGGCAAAGAGGAGAAGTCTCCTGCGCTGCCCTCAAAGCTGCAGAGAATCAGCACACAGCTCCGAAAACTCAGATAAGGAATTATTAAACCAACACTTTCTGTTTCATCTAAGACCAGAGAGAAACACATTTGGCAGATGAGCAGAGAGAAATAAAGGGAGAGGGCAGGGGGAGAAACAAGAGAAAGAAAGAAACTCAGGAAGAGGAGATGGATGGATAGGAGGAGGAAGATGGCGGCAGACGGAAGAGGAGGAGGAGGTCGGCAACGGAGAGGAAAGGGGGGGGGGTAATAATGAGCACATCTTTTGATGCTAGCGATGTTCAGCGTTAGAACATTTCAAACTTGGCTTGACCCCCAGGGGAGGATGGAAACACCAGCCTCTTCCTCGCTCTCCTTGTGAGGAATGTTCACATTTCCAGTTCCAATATTCTGCCGGACGACTTCAAAAACAGTGTTAAGGGTGCAAAAATATTCGCGCACAAGTCAATAACTTCTTATTTTCAAAGCATCTGTACTCGCACTCAATCATGCTGTTTGAGTCAGACATAAACACCTCAGGACATGAAGTGTAATTGTTGAAGTGTCCCGACTGAGACGTTAATCATTGTTTCTATGATGATCTATTGTTCTATCTATATCAGATTTGCCTTTTCAGAGGTTTCATCTTCACTATTTCTGTTATTAGGCCTCCAAAAGATGAATTCAACAGCAGATATAGCCTTGATTAACACGCCATGTGGAAGGCGGCGACGCTACAATCACCTGGCGCCTGGTCGAGGTTGCTAAACGCAGGCGGAGGCTGCGAGCGTGAAGCCGCCATCGCCCAATTGCTCGCAACGCTGACTGAGTCTTATCAGCATGTAAGGCAGCCGATTGGATTAAAGCATTACCCCAAAAAGCTGCTAAACTCTCACACAAACACACGCGCAGAGAGGCACAGCTTTGCGGAGATTAATGTGTTTGTTCATGTGATTACATTGTCACAATTTTCACAGCTATAACAATATCAATGACGCGGGACGCGGTCCAAAACGTGGACACGTGGACTCGGCTGGTGGTAGCGCAACGTGTGGAATCGATCAATAGCCGGAGACCTAACATGACAAGCTGTAGTGCAGAACAGACATCAGTCGATCTTGATGGAGGCAACTGGTTTAATGCTTTCTTGCATGGGAATTTAAGTGAGTTTCTCTTAACAACTAGCAGCCGACCAGCTGCTGCAGGGCATGTTTTCCTCCCCCGTCAAACAATCAATAACAAGTTTAGCTTCTAGCAGTCACCATAGGTGTTTTGCTGAGACTGCATATACAATCAATAGGCAATAAATAATGTACAAAAAGGGCCTTTTGTGATGTGATGTTGAAACAAACCGCTCTGCACATCCGAGGTTTTCACGGCATCGTACAAATGCATGAACAGTAACACAAACACAAAGACACAATGACGTCACTGTGAGTTGTGCAGCAGGTGTTGTATCTATGGAAGCATCAAACTATCCCATTTGACCACGCTGTGTATGAAGACAGCTGCATGTTACATGACGGCAAGTCTGTCTCCTTGTCTTCGTCCTCTACGTAACATCCTAATGCAACATCAGCACTGTTCACACGGCATTAAGCACAGCTAGAATGTAACTACATCGCGCCGCGCCCATGTGTGTCTCCGCCTGTCTACGTCCATGAATGTGAACATCAAATCAACTTAGATTGGAGCCTCATAAAGGACAATGTGTGCTTTCTGTAATTCCTTTAGTGGACTGTATGAGTGCGTGCGTTGAGACGGCTCTACATGTTTCTCCTCTACTTGGTTGTTATTCATGCAAACATCCGCTCTCTCTCTCTCCCTTCCCTCTATTTCTCTTTCCTCTCTCTCCCTCTAATTGGCTGCTGCTGCATTCCTTCTTTCCATCCATCTATGGCTTCTAGCCAATGAGGCGATAGAATTGGATTTCTGCTTGATAAAGCACTTCCTTTGGTTGTCGTGGAGACAATGAGGTGGGGGGGGGAGGCTCCTCCCTACCCATAATACGACCAGACATACCTTGAAGTTACTGCAGGGATATCTGAAACACCTGGCGAGCGACAGTCAGTGATGTAAAGCGGGCGGAGGCGGCGCTGGGGACTAATACATCGCCTGTGACAGTGTTACAGTAAACCCTCTGCCATCCCTTTGACTGTGCCTCCGTCGAGATGGTACAAATTGTACCGTTGTAAGAAGAGCTGGGCTTTAGCCGATGGAGACTGATGGCGTGAGCTGGTTGCAACTCACTGTTTTCTCCCTTACTTCTGTTTCAATGAGCCGAACCGCCAAGAGTCCCTTTTGTTTTTTACATACCAGGTCTGAAAGTTGCAGGAAAGGCTATACATGGCTTTTACTGTTGCTATGCAACTACTGAAATATGCATTTGAATAACTTCTACTACGCTGCGAAGAATCCCGCCACGTGCCTGTGGACTTGAGAGTTCTTTGGATCACATTTCTGAACGTCTACAGGCATTTGTGAACTCATTGCCTGTATATTAAACACAGAGAAAGCCTGTGCAAAAGTGTAGAGTTCTTCCTGAAAGAACTCGTATCACCTCCTGGTTGTCATGGTGTTGTTGACTGAATATTCAGCACGGCAGCATCGCAGAAGTCGATCGCTACCAACGGGTGTTGCACTTGACCGTGCATGCAAATTCATGTGATGCAAAGCCAGTTAACACTTGTCGAAGAGAAGAGAAGAGAAGAGAAGAGAAGAGAAGAGAAGAGAAGAGAAGAGAAGAGAAGAGAAGAGAAGAGAAGAGACGTTTAGTAGCGGTAATTCCGCCCTGCCATCCCCAAGGTTAAACAGGAACAGGAGAGAATGAATTGGCTCTAAAGGCTCATTCTGCCAAAACTAAATGAAGCAATAACACCAGAGAGCTATAGAACCCCATTAACACTTAACCTGAGAGAGAGGGGGAGGAGGGGGGAGACAGAGAGGAAGAGAGGGGGACAGAGGAAATGGGGCTGACAGGTTGAGCTAAAGCAAACCTATATGCTTCTTTACCCTCCGAGTATGAGGAAGTGAGAATTGTAGAAAGGGTGAGAATGGGTGCAATATAGAGAGCGATGGCGGTGAAGTGCCCTCCCTCCCTCCCTCCCTTCATCCCTCCCTTCTCCATAGTAATGTGTTGGTTTCAGGCTGAGCTCTTTAATGAAGAATCTGGGTAATTCTGAGGACAGGGCCTCTGGGAGGAAGAGAAGAGGGATGGGCAGTTTAAAAAAAAAAAGAGAGAGAGAGAGAGATGAGACGGGGGGAAAGAGAAGAGAAGCAAAGGATAAAATAGGAAGAGACGTGTACAAGAAATAAAAAGATGTTCTGCCAGTGGTGGAGACAGGATCAGTTGGGACAATCCCCTTATGCTGAATGTGTCTTTGTGCTTTCACCATCACCCTCCGCCTCCTCCTTCTGCTTCATCCTCGCTCTTTTTTCCCGGTCTCAGTGTGTGTTTTTAAAGCATCCTACCGCGCCTCAGCTCTTTTCCGCCTTCTCTCCTCAGGAGATCAACTGCCCACCGACCTGCCCACTAAGCTGCTCCTCATTCACTCATCAGTGTCCCAATTAAGGACAGGTTTCTTTTCTACCGCAACCATGCCAGACCGCCAACGCTTCGATTTTGTTGGAGCCACTCTCGCCTGTTACCTGTTGTCCTCCCGCCAATTCCCCACTGTTTGTTTGCTTCTGCCACCTGCCCAACATAACCCTGCTGTGTTGGATTTACTGAGCTAAGATTCTCTCCACTAGATGGGTGTCTGTTTCTGTAGCTGGAAGAATAAGGATGCTACTCATGAGGCCTGGTCACGGAACTTTTGCCGTCGTCAATCAGATAAAGAGCTAAAAACTAGATTTCCTCCATCGTCTCTTTACTGTTACTTGTTTGCATTTTGTGATTTGAGTCTACAGCATGTCCATTAGGAATACAACAACTTGCTGAGTGCATCAATAAATACAGGATATTGGGAATGGAATCATGGTGTAACTTCATCTGTTTTTTTAAATGGGATTATATTAATATGCATGCATTGTTCTGTGTCTCACAAATGTGTCCTAACAGCTCCCCATAAAGCCTGAGGACATGCTGTTCGGGTCACTTTTTGAAAGTATTTGATGTTTGGTAGACGTCTGTGATCTGACGCAGGAACCAACCTCCAACGCTCCCTCAACCTCGCTCCAGAGGGAGGTCGACTCTGATTCCGCATGATTGACTTACTGCTGCATCTTTACTGAAGAGATCAATCCAACCACAATGAAAGCTACTGTGGCTTCGTCATGATTGAATCATGTTAACAGAGCGACGTGTGCAGCCCACTTCGCCTCTGCAGGAGTTACAACTCAATATCTTCTCGACAGTCCAGTGATGATGATGTGAATTCTAAGATAACCTCCCTCTGTCCTGTGCAGACTGATGTATGTGCAGATGTTTCCAGGATCAGTTCATTTTTCTTCCCTGTTTTAACCTTAAATCTCAGTTTAGGATGTGAATCAAAGATACTCGACCACCAACTGGAGACACGTCCCCAGCTGCACAAGCCCCGAGTCAGCCGGACTCAAGTCTGGTTTGTGGCCCTGAAAGCGTTACACACACACACACACACACCCACACAAACAGAAGTGTAAAAGGGCATTATAGCTGTAGCCTTCAACAGTCGCATACACGCTGTAGCCTTCAACAGAGAATGTATTGCTCTAGGCCATAAACCAGAAGCCTTGGGCACTGACAGGGAGCTGTGTGCGAGCGTATATACGAGACTGAGAGAAACAAAGGCTTTAAACAAGAGCAGAGCGACCCAAGTGTGTGCGCCGAACAGAGGTGTTGTATATATGTATATAAAGGTATGTGTTTGTGCATGCGGTGCTGACGCAGGGGGTTGCCATTGACAACACAGCGGTCACCACTGTGACCCTGGGTGGAATGCGAACGTGTCCCCTGAATACCAATCACATTCCTCCTGGGACCCGATTCAACCAATCCATCCAACCTCTCCAGCCCCTTCGCAGGGTTAACCAATCACAGAGAGAGACACCGATATGCTCTGACAAGCGTATCATCTACAGCACCTCCTTACATTAATTATTATTGAGTGGCATTCTTAAATTATATAAACATTTTTTTACTAAATTTGTAAACGCCCGCAAGAGCCGGCGTGTATGATAATTAAAATTACATTGAATGCATCAAATTCAAATGGAGCCTACGAGCTAATTCAGGCAGACAGCCCGAGCTGCACTGTACCTGACTCAGTGCAACATACTGTTTAACCAACGCTAAAGAAACAATGATGGGAATCATGAGGATGACATGCACTCCCTACTCATGCAAGCAATATTTCCATCCCTCAAGGATGATTATACGTTCTGCAGAATGTTGCCATATTTTGCATATTCCTGTACTTAAGAATCTACTAATTGCATGTTTGCATATGTTTTTATATGTATGGCAAGAGTGCATCTGTGTGTGTGTGTGTGTGTGTGTGCGTGTGTGTGTGCAGACACTCATGTGCAACATGCACCAGAACGCAAGCATTCACTTGCAAGTGAGTGAATGTCAGAATCGTCCCACTTTCAAGGGACTTGATGGACAATTGAGTTAATGATTGACGAGCGGATGATGACACTGGGCTTCGTTCTTCAAAAGAGGATTTACCTTATTAGGATTTGAAGCGGTAATTATCCACACGCACTGCGCGTTGCTCTCGTACTGGATTGGGAAGTTCGGAGACATGAAGGTTCCTGACGGCCCTTGAAGATTACTGCCACATGTCTTCACTGTGAGGAGAAAGAAACATGTTGTTATTCCTCTTGTTAGTAGAAACTGAAAAATACTTGTATGAGCACCAGCAGCAGAATCCTGTTGAGTGTCTGCACGACATAGAAGGACACAATTACCTTTCCAATCAAAAACAGTTAGAAACACTTACAGACATATTGTATTTGTAGGTGCAGGATCAGGGTGCAATTAAATGTGGGGAAGATGAGGAGAAGGTCAGATAGATGCTATTGATACTGCTGGTGATCCCTCCCTGGATTGGAGCGCTTAATTGGGAAGCTATTGGCTGTGAAATACCACAGGGTTAGCTGGAGCCGCGGTATCAGGAAACTCACCAGCAATTCACTCCCAGAATCTATTAAGAGCCAACAACCTCCAACCACTGGCTGGGTGTTAATTACATTTTTTCTAAGAAAACAACTAAAACATCTTCAGCTCAGCATGGGAGCACACTTTATATTATTTATCACAGTAGTAGGAAGTAACACGGTGCACTGGCGTCGAGACGTGCAAAATGTCAATGCTGTTTAAAAGCCGTACAAAAGGCAGACTCTGGTTGCACTCAGTGGGCTGTTGAAAGCGACACATGCTAGTTGTTCGATAAACCGGCTAAGCCTGTATTAGGCTGAGTGTCCTGGCTGGGTGTGATAGTGAACCTGCTTGTCTCTCCTTGGGTCGTCCTGTTAAGAGTCGGGAGGTAATTTTCTGGTTGGTTTGAAGCGGCGTTTGCTCCTTAATTAGTTTGCTCAGTGGTGGGCCGCAGGAGTTAACAGACACACGGAAACAAAAACACATGAACGCTCACTTACACGCTCGCGTCTTATAATAACACATAAACGAACGCACTCGGCGTACGCAGACACAATCGGAGCGCGCACGAGGACGTAAATGCAGTTCACACTCACACTGGCTGCTACTGTGACTAAGCCATCAAAAAAAGAAGGCAAGGGGCAACTAAAAGAAGCATTCCAACTTGTGTGCCTTTTCTTGGGAGTGTGTAATGGGGTGTGTCCGTGAAGTGCTGTAAGACAGTGTGAAAACAAGTACAAGACCCCTTGGAGACAACCTATAGCTCTCTGGTGTGTCGTTCTGTTGTTTCCGTGTGTTTCCCCGTCTCCTCCCTCCTCCCGGCTGTTTGGTCGCCTGCTTCTGTAATTCACAATGCATCTGCGGTTGACCTTCTCGCTGCGATCCATACACTGGATACACACAGGTGAAATGTGTGCGAGTTGCATGTGAGAAGTGATATACCCCGCGTGCGTGTCTTTGTAACTCAGCGCGTTTGACAGCTCAATCAGTGCAGCCTGAACGAATGGCCGGACCATCGCCGTGCCAACAGCGGAATGGGCATTGGTGTTGCTATAGTGATTGCGGAAAGAATTATCACTGGTATTAACAGAGGAGCTAATGTCCCATAACTTACATTAAACTTCGTCTGTCTCTCGGCTCGTTCATTCTGGATTTTTTTTTTACCTCTGCGTATTTTATTCACTCTGCTTTAGTCTCTCTATCAAGCGATGTCTGTAGTTCACGATTTCATCACACTCCATCACACGTTGTCCATGTCTGTCCATCCCTGTCCTATCTGTTTGTCCCAGCTATCAGAGGTAGATATTGAGTACACTTACTGAGGTGATTAATTGCGATATATTTCACTACATTTCAGGGACAAATCCGAGAGCTACACCTTCACCTCTCATTCAAAAGGCTTCTTCGGATGTTTCCTGACGGGTGGAGTCAGGAAACAGATCAACCGGAGGAGAGACAACTCCTCGGGTCACGTCTCAGCAGTCCACATACATCACGAGGATTTCCGAGATGGCAATGTACACGTCAGAGAAGACGGATTGAGAGACGGGTAATAGAAGCCATTCACGTCAAACCCCGGAACAACCGTCACTAAACACAGGATGGGGGTCTACAACACCACCTAACAACCGACTAACAATGCAGCCCTGAGATCCCTCGTGAGGCGACTTAACAGCCAGCCATACCTTGACCCATGTGACCTTAACGACTCACATGATGGCCGGGTGGGAGAAAGACACGAGACAAGGTGTTAATAACCCCACAGGGGGTTAAATGCATGGAACTCTAGATGAGGGGGGTAATGTCTTCAGGGAAGTCTCAGCACTCAGATATACCAGGAGCTGGAGGAGAGACGATATCTGGCAGCCATGGTTTCTATCTCGTAGGCTATAATAAGCTCTAGCTATATAAACAAGCATGACATATTATCATCTTGTAAAGTTGTTAAAGCACACATGTGAGCCTCCAACAGACACAGAGAAGCTCGGGCGTCCGCTTGGAGTTGTGCTTCTCCATCCAGCTGATGGAGCTCCTCTGGCTCAGATTTTTAATGTTGATTTTTTTTTTGTACCTTGCGGGTTCCGTGTTGTGCTTCATCTCCCTGACAGCCTCTTTGTCTGTCAGCTTTGTCTCTTTGTTTAAACCTCCCCTCCTCTCTCTCTCTCTCTCTTATCATTGTTTATACTTGGATACTGGATAGAAGGCTTGAAGCCAAAAGAGCAACACTATCATCGATGCGATAATGATTTCTGGATGAAATTAAAATGAGGTCTGTCTGGTGCTTAATGCATATTGTTGGAATCACAACCAAGGCTGACGGACTGCTTCAGGCAGAGACCACAGTGTGTGTGTGTGTGTGTGTGTCAGTGTGAGAGACAGAGAGACAGAGAACAACTACAATCCTGTTTTCAGTTTGAGCTCAAATACACACACACACACACACACACACACACACACACACACATAGACACGTACACAAACAACCAATAGCAAAGACCAAATTAACTGACGTTCCATGCGAGGCCTACGAGCGTAGCTCCGATGCCCTTGCTCGCTGTTTTTCCCAAAGTTTT
>CAAKHC010012248.1:16019-29203 GCA_901007825.1 Macroramphosus scolopax
CACAGTTTGGAACAGTGGGTTGACCTTTCATGCGTGCCGCTGCCGGCGTTGTAAGAATGGCAAATACAAATGATGTTGAAAAAAAAAGTTAGTTTTACGTCACTTAGATGAGATGAGACGTTTGAAATAGATCATTTAAATTCTCATAATAATGTTATCTAACGAACGTTTTATTTAATACAAGTTTTCCTTGAGAACATACAAAAAAATCCTTGAGGAGAGAAGACATAAAAAAAAGATATTGACGACTTCTATTAACCCTTAGCTCCGGATCAATACATGTTATTCTCTAGAGGTACTCTGAGCTGTTTATGGCCAAGTATTGATCCCTCTAAATGCAGGTGTCTGCATGTTGTTCTTGGAGCTGTGGCCTGTCTGTGTGCCAGGATACCCCCGAACCCCCCGCCTCTCTTGCCCTTTGATTTCCCTCCCTGTTCCCCCTCTCTCGCCACCCGGGCTCTGCCACCATCGTAGCACCTCCACGGAGGCCTATGTGTGACTTGATGCCATCAATAAACCCATCATGTGAGATGGACCCCGCACAGTCGGTCCGGCCCTCCGCGGCGAATCACCTTGATGAAGACGAGCCCTCGAGTAGATGAGCACTCAATATCTCACCAGTAGGTTTTTTCCCTCGGATCCATACCGGTTCATGTTTCTCTCCTTTCCTTTGTGCTCTGGGTCTTCGGGGCTGCGGGTTAGACAGCGACAGCACTCAAAGAATAAATTCCAGATGGACTTGAAAAGTATTAAGAAGTCAGCGAAGACTCAATGACAGAGAAAAGTCAAGCCGAGACGACAGCGAAGGTTTACTGAGACGGAACAGAGTTGGACCGAGGTGCTGATGCGAGAGACCTTTTAAAATCAGCTGATCGATAGTTTTTTTGGAGTCTAAAAACCCTCATAAGGCTGCGTGTAAAGGTGCATTGCACTGAGGATCACCGAGCTCTTAGTGTCTGTGAGTCAGCTGTTCTGTTTTTATCTTATCGCTGACAGCTTGTTTGGTTTTTGTAACAGCTTTTTATCTACGCATGTGAAACAGGTCACGCTTTTGTAAGTGCGAGCGCGCGCGCGCGCGTGTGTGTGTGTGTGTGTGTGCGTGTGTTTGAAAAAAAGAGGTAAAGAGAGAGAGAACGCCTGTCTCAGAGAGGCTGTGATATACTGCTGGTGGTCTTTTCCTTTCTCAGACTTTGCTCAGAGAAACAAACCGGCACCGTTCAGCAAGATAAATGCTTCATCGGCAAAAGACCACTTCCCAAACATCAAGATGCCACATAAGCAGATTTTGTAACATAATCGCCTTCACTGCCAGGATTTCTTTTTTTTTTACCCAAAAAAAAAGGTTAATTTGACCCGCGAGGCACATTTTGAGTCCGGTCTTGTACGGATACACATCAAGCAGAGAGCACGTTGAGGCAAATGTTTGCATTGGTCGACTCTGAGTGAAAGCTGACAGATGACAGTACCAGTATGGAAGACACCCCACGGTCCCATATCTTAACAGACGTCCCTATCAAGATGGACGAGCCTGAAAAGACACCAAATAGCTTAACTGACTGATAGGGGCAACAGACAGACACCAGCCATGACGGTCGGGTCCCCGGACGCCGAACTGGTCACTGACAGAATCTGGTGTTGGTTATAAACTAACTTTCTCTCTGCAATTGACTAAAGACTCATGAGAAAAACTCAAGTTTTAGTGATGTAACCGTGGAATTGTGTGGTTTATTAATCAGTTAATACCATCATGATGTTGCAGAAATGCCGGTGATCAGTGTCCTTTTGTTGGCTTTGATTTATACTTTCCCTTTTGTCTCCTCCTCCACGATCCAGACTGTAGGTAACCTACTTCTGCAGTGTTTGCTACGCTTTGGTCTAGAATGTAGCTGAGATGGATGAGTGTGTGACAGGACTCTCCCTTTACTGTCTCTATGGGAGGCTCACACTGAGCCATGCAGTGTGTGTGTGTGTGTGTGTGTGTGTGTGTGTGTGTGTGTGTGTGTGTGTGTGTGTGTGTGTGTGTGTGTGTGCGCACACTGGCTGTATAAACTCACGCGGGGGGACCCCGAGCCTGGAGGAGATAAAGACCTCTCCTAGAATGTAAACACTCTCTGAAGTGGCGAGCCGGGCAGCTGCAGTCGCACGCATACACATTTAGAGAAATGCAATTCCAAGGTCAAGGTTAAGCGGTGCGCTCTTTCAAGGCTCACTTTCCCTCTTGACCCTCCGTCTTCCGCTCGGATCTGCTCGGAGGTTTGGGTGCTGAAACATGTGCCTGCTTTGACAAAAGAAAAACATTGGAATCGTGCGGAGGCCAGGTGCTGCAGAACTGTGGTGCGGTGCTGCTGTCACACACAGACACAGACGTGATCTGGGACCTCTGGCACGTTCAGAGCTTTGAACCGATGTAAATATATTTGAAGTGCAGGTCGGTAAAGCGAATAAATGTCGGAGGTGAAGCTGGTGATGGAAATGTTGAAGGGGACTCTAACTTGACAAGAGGTTGTAGCAGCCGGCTGCTAATCTTTAATCCACTGGCCCCAAGCCGTCATTGATCTGTGGTAATTTGGTGTCACAGTTTGGTTGTTGAGGTGATTTATTTAACTGAATTAAGGAAGCATTGATGGTGATCTGATGTTATCTTGAGTGATGGCTGTTAAAGACAGAAGGTAAACAAACCAAACACAAACACATGGTAGGTGAATATTAATTAATTAGAAGTTTTAAATGAAAATGGGAAATTAAGCAGTTTTGAAAAATGCACTCAAATGCATCTTTATTTAAAGTGGATATCTTTGACCTGACAAAGATCCATCATGGACGGAAACCTGACGACTGAAGAGTTTGAACACAGAATTCAAACATTAAATATAACTAAAACACTGCAAAGTAAACCGGTTTGTTATCTCTCATCTTGAGCCTGGTGGTTCATGACAACATGACAAAAACAAATTAGAACCAGAACACTTACCAGTTCTATGGTGCTATTACCAGGGAGATGTTTTCTGTGTACAGAGAATAACACACTCAACAAGTACTTAACAAAGTACCTTCTGCTCGGTGGGAGTGCAGTGAAACAATGAACGGGGCTGCCAGGGACCGCTGGTAATCTTTACTTGAGTCCATCTTTATTATCTTGGTCAATGGACAGAAGTGGATCCCGCGGTAAAAATACCCAAGTCTGCTTCCCATCAATGTGATGCTCTTATCTGACATTTGAAATACATTCAGCAGGATGAGCCGGTGCGTCATGCGCGGAGCCAGACCCCGAAGCTTTACCGCAATGTTATATTTAATTTACAATTGATATTCTGAGACAAATTAAATGTTTCCATTTGCTAGACAATTGAATTAAAGTCCCTTTGTCTCTCTCCCTCCCTCCCCTGGATGTTCAGGTCATTGTGCTGTAGATGCTACGACAGAAACAAACGGGGTTAGGACACACTTAAAGTTTAGACGGCAGACAAAGTGAAAGGTTGGGAACAACCGTTTCTGACTTTGAGGCGCAACAGATATCAATCCAGCGCTGGAACAAACAGGGAAACATTAGCTGGGTTTCAAAGCGACAAGGTGAGAAATTGCAGTCGACAGTCTACGATAGTTCCACTCCAGCGAGCTATTGATTTCGTCCCCGTTTTTGTCAACAGCTCGGAACACTCTGCGGCCTTCGGTGGCGCTCCCTCCTCCTCCTCTGGGACGCCAGGCTGAAAGGATGCCGGGACTGAACAAGAAACCTGGAACGTGTGGGCGAATCGTTCGGGGAAACACCTCGGGAGACGGCTGCCCTTGTTTTTTAAACCGAGACAATATTCCTCTTTGTTTCGGCGTCCCCACTTGCTCAGAGTCGGTCAAGTGCAAACAGAAAGAGACAAACCGAACTGGAGGGAGTAGAAAGGAAAAATGAGAGTGCAGCGCGGGTTAAGTGCACCTCGTGCATCCACACGCACGCCGGGAAGAGTCGGCGACATGTGAGGATGGAGAGAGAGGACGGAGGACGGGAGAGGCGGATGCACTGTAAACAACAACGTGTCACAACACAACAGCAAACAAAAGGCGCTTCAGTGGCACAAATCCTATGAAATAAACACCTTAACACAGCAAAGGATGTTGAGGTTTCACATTGATGTCTTCATTTTAAAGATCTGTGTTTCTGTGTTTGGTGATTTTCAGGACCAACCTCTCTTACATCTTGAATAACAAGAGCATAGATGATCTGATGTTATTCAAGCTCTGTTCAGTGAGTCAGACCCCATAACAACTTGTGTCCAAGTGGTTGCTGCTAGACCTGTTTCATGGCTGACTAACGCCACATAGCAGGAATTATGATTCAGTTTGCCCTCAATTAATTGATCCGGTATCTGTACATTTAGTTGTCAAGCGTCCTTTAACTGTAGTAAAAGTACAATCCACCACAGGGACCAGAGATGATTCATCCGTTTTTCTCTGCTACGCAGATACACAAAGCCGAATCGCAGCAGCAGCCGAGGCATTAAGGCCGCAGGCAGGCAGACGGGCGGGCGGCAGATAAAGAGGACTCTATTAGTCTCGGCTCATTGTGCCACTCTGATTTCTTTCTACTTCCTAATTGGCTGGCTTCTGTAGGCTTGGCAGCCATATTTCAGTTTAAAGGTGAAGGATCCACGGGTCACGGGAATAAAGGGGCCCGTTTGACAGGTCAGCAGGCTGATGTCTACAGCGTAGTCTTAGGTCAAAGGTCAAACTAACATCAAGATAGGCCGTGGCAGTGAGGGTCAGCTCCTACATCGGGGAGCCCAATAAGTAAGTCGGCAGACTGACTGGAATGTTGTACCTTTTTGCATTTGAGCAGGAATATTGTTAATTCAAAGATCACAGGGATACGATGCGTCCTGGGAGTCATTATCAGCCGGAGAAATGAAGACTAATGACCACGTGACGTTTGATAAATTAGCCTTCAGTCCTCCCATGTTCCACCTCCCGAGCACTCAGCAAAAATGATTATTTAACAAGACCCGTGGAGGACGCGGGGATCTGTTTAGTTATTCTGCTCCGTCGGATTATAATTAAGTAACTCCAAAAATCTATTTCCAAGTTCTTTGCGGTTGAAAAGAGACAAGACGTCAGGTTCAACCGCGAGACGGTGAGTAGGAACACATTTATTTGACTCTATTGTCACTCACTGGAGCAAAGTAAGGCAAAAATAACTAAAGTAATCCAATTATGAGTAATCCATGAGTTGCAGTAGTCAGTGGGCTTAAGCAAGTGACAACAGTCTGGGTTGGTTTGTACAACAGATCACATTGGAATCAGCACATAACTCGATTAGCATGAACGTCCCCCCTCCTGAAGATGGGCAGCCTGGAAACATGGAATCCACCGTTCGAACACACATGAACCCACGTACGCTTGTGCGCACACACACACAAGCACAGGACAGTCTGACTGGCTCCAGACAGCAGTGCGCTGCCAAATGAGATGTGTGAGAGCCCCCTGCTGCCAAGAGGCGGACAGGAAGAAGAAACAAACCCTCTCTAATGGAGACATGACATGCTCGCCGGGGCGGAAACTCAAACAAACGATTAATGGGCCATGGAGACTTTAGTACAGCAGCAAAATACCCTCCGCCGCCCCCCCTCTTTGTACTCCCTCACTCTCACTGTGTCCCACGTCGACTGACGGGGTTCGACATTTCAAGACACAGGCCTCTACCCCGAGGCGACATACTCCTGCCAGCCCCTTACCCCGATTCCCCGACTGAGATCAACCAGGCAACACAGAGTTAATATCATGAGAAGACACAAAATAATGTGATTTAACAGTAGAAACGATCTATTTTTATGCCTGTCGCAGGGCGTATTGAAGGTTTTACAGGCAGATGTCCGGTTTATATGAGCCGGCTCGCAGTGACGGGGAAAGAAAAAGCTGCTATCTGGACAAGACAAGAGTCCTATCATCAGGTCTTCTGGTAAAGAGCAGGTGGTGACCTGACAACGGTGACGCAGCTCCGAGTGAGACAACAGGCCATGGGAAAAGATAGAGAGAAAATCCACACAGGGGTTGTTGGGGGAAGTGCAGCGCTGTGACCGCTTTCCAACAGCAAGCATGGTGAAAGGTACCGACAATGGAGTGACAGGAAAAAGACCATGCTTCTAGTAGAACTGCAAGTTTTGCAACTTGATTTTTATTAATGTCTTGATTTGATTGTGTCATGCCTGCAGCATCGTATTAGGTTAGTGTTCACCAGTGGCTGGTAAAGGCTGCAGGAACAGTCCAGGAAGGGATTCGGTGGGGGTGTCCCTGTTTCAAGGGGCCACGGAGGTCCATCCAGTCCAGTAGCTGGTGCTGTCTCTTCCTTTGTCTTCCCTTCCATCTCCTCCAAAGCCCCGTCTCAGCCCAGAGCAGCGAAAGAGAGAGAGGGGAAGAAGGGAAGCCCCTTACGTTCATGTGTTTTGATTAGCAGGTAATGATCTTTGATCTAATTCGCTGACTGGGAAAGTGCGGCTCCCATTGAAATCCGGTGGATGCTTGGCCGACCTGGAGCCAGTGTCACTTCTCGTTAGGGCCTGCAGCTCCATGACCTCCCCGTTGCCAGTCCCAGCCCCCTCCTCGCAGCATGTGCACCCCGCGTAATGATATCAATAGCAGCAGGGGTGCAATGAATACAAATCCGCGTGCAGAATGTTTGGACAAGAATTCGGTCTCAGCCCTCCCTCCTCTTGCCGCCCCACTCACCACCGTTCAACCTCTATCCCCGACACAAAGGGCTAGGTTAGGTCTGTAATCTGGATGGTTGATTTCAAACAGAATAGTTGGCTACTGCAAAAAAACAGATGCCCCCTGCTGGTCGGCTATAACTGTATATGTTTAATCACAATCACCGCTTCTATGTCTTCATCATCAAGGTTAACCGGGCTAAAGCGTGTGAATGGGTGTTTGATTGTTTTGATTTATTCATGCATGCACTGAAAGCTGTAAACAATATGATAATGACTGTTTGCCTGCTTACTTTAACCAACACACAACTCTGTTTGTCCATTTGCATGGAACAGAGTTCATATAAATAACTGCAATTATGAGAACTGAATTGTTTCTAAACACCTCTGTTTGTGTGTGTGTGTGTGTGGGGGGGGGGGGGTTAGTGTGTGTTGTGGGCATGGATACTCATATGACCTCCACTTCTAGCAAAGGCTATGTGAGGTTTACAGATGATAATAGTTATATATAATTCATTGCTGCTTCCTTGGCCCATGTTATCAGCCAAGGAGGTGACACACAAAACTACAAAAAAAACCAACAAATTAATTAAATTGAGTCAAGAATATCCTTTTTTCTTATTTTTTTTCTCATGCAATTACAGGTGCAAAAAGAACTCCGGTGATTCTTATTACGGTGTATCATACAATGAAGAAATGCAACACCAGCTGCCTGCAGGAAAAAGGAAACTACCACTAAGTTGTCGGACAAATCTGTGTCACGCAGTCATCCCCTATCAAACACTCTGTCCAGTGTTGTACCTGACATGGCAGCCACCTGAATTCCGTCTCTGGTATTGACACAGCCGTTGCAGGCAGCCTGGCCACCAGTGCCCATTAACAAAAGGTACGTTCATGGAACCAGCCGACGAATGCCTCAGTTAAATCAGGCAGGAATGAACCAGTGCATTTCTTGTCTGAATTAACAAGACTGGAAAAGCTATAAAAAAAAAAAACTCTGCTATGAGACCTGTTTATTACCAATTACTGCAGCACAATGTAGCCACACTGTGAACATACATGTGCTGCAGCCATGTGGCTCTCTGCAAGGATCGCATGCCACATGCACAAGTCCGGTGCACACTAAGTGCTCTCTTCTTCACCCGCGGCGTCACACACCGCTGTTGCTTTCCGATGTCATCATTCAATGTTTAATGTACTGTGAAATGCAGCAGGTTCAAGACATGGACATTGTCTGAGAGCCCATTTGTAATGAGAATCAGTTGAGGGAAAGTTTAAAAGAAGCACTGTCCATTCAATTATAGTCAACTATATTAAATTATATTTATTGTCTTTAGTCAAATATAGTTGTGTGTAAACTTTACTACTAAGAGCGATGACGTAGCCATGGAGTGAATATAAAATACTGCAGACATTAACAGTGTTTTAATTTACTTTCTATGTCCCTTATCTGTGATAGCTCATATTAATGATGGTTGATGGAATTAGCACTCACGAATTTGCTCATTCTCTCCAAAACAAGAAAAATTATTCATTTTAAAATTTAAAATTTTAAAATTTCTTATTTCTACTTTTATATCCGTGTGTACTCCCAATATAAATTATGATCACTGCCCTGATACTCAAGCAAATTTGATTTTTTTCATCATTTTCATTATGTAAGTAACTGTTCATTTATCTTCTTTGCTTTACCAAAACTGCAATATTACAGCAGAGTAGCAGCAGCTACTGTGAAGAAGCCTCAAAGAAAATGTGCTTGTTAGCAGACGGGGTTTTTGTGTCTGTGGTGTTTCTATTCTCTGTGGTGGGTCACATCTCCAGCAGAACACCTCCCTTCCTGGCAGGCGTCAGCGGATGGAGTCCAAGGCAGGCGGTGGGAGATAGCTCTGCTCACGCGAGCGGTTTTGGACAACCACTCTTTAATCAAAAGGGGCGGTTTGTATCATCTTGTAACACTGGAACCACTGGCGTGGGTCGTGTGCATCTCCATATCTGAGCCGTGTTCCTCGCCACAGTTTGACAGAAGTGTCTCAGTTTGCGGTCTGTCATCACCGGGGACGACACAATTTAAAATCTGTTAATTGTAAACACACTGCCGTGCTGTCAGGCTGTGGTGCGACAGGCAAATGAATAACTTCTTGCAGGAAGTGAGGCTTTCTGTGTCTTGACTGGTCTCTGTTTCCTTCTCAAGAAAAAAAAATATTTGTTGTTAATATGTTTTGGGATTCCATTTTTTGATCCATTGATAAAAAAAAAAATACAATTTTTTTTTTTATGTTTCACCGGTGAAGCTTCAGATTTTACGTATATATATTTAATGAGTGTCAAACGACAAATATCTTTCACAACTGGACTGTTATGAATAATTTAATATGTAATGTATAGTCACTTAAAAACACAGCCTGACAGCTACACCGGTGTGAGGAGTCCCATCTCCACCGGCTCCACACTCAGAGAGTCTCGTCTCAAAAGCTTTTTATTCAGCTACATCTAAAATGCATTAATACTACTGCACCACATGAAGCCTCTTTGGGTCACACATCTTTTGTCCTACAGGTTATTTCAGGCTATTAATGAACTCATTTCTTTTTGTTGTTATTTCATATGCAACAGTGCCGATATGCTCAACACATCGTTTACTCATAACAAGACGCTTGATAATGTAATGAAAAGTGAAACGGCCTCTGACTACATCGAGACTAAATGAGTGGAAAGATTAAGATGGATCGCTGCATCTGGCTCCCACTGAAACTAGAAAGGAAGTCGAGATAACCAAGGAGGGTCTGGTTATTCATCACCGTCCAGACATGTGCCCGTACACAACTGGAAAGGAACAGACACAGACAAAACGGAAACTCTGCAGCCGTGCATGCTCCAAAGCTGCACCTGACTTAAGTAAAAAGAAACACTCACAGTCCCACTGTAGAGGAGCAGAAGGGAACGCGATGGATTGACAGCTGGAGCAGGAGGGCACCTGGTTAATGTCACCTATCATCCAGACCCTTAGTGCCCCACACATCCCCTTGCATCCCACTCTCTTTTTCTCTCTGTGCTTTTTCCTCAAGGGAGCAACTTTTCCTCCAGACCCTGACTGACATAAACCCAAGAACCTCAGACCCCAAACAGAATCCGCTGCAGACCCCGGGCTGCTTGTCCTCCGTCTGCTTCATCTATCTCTTCCTTCCACAATTTCCATCCCTTTAACCATCGCTCCCTTTGTTCTTTCGGTCGATCGATGCGCCATAACTCAACCGGCCTCCGGTGTTTGATGTCGGAGCTCTGGATATCATTTCGACCATTTTTGCAGAACAACTGAACCACACTGATACTGCGTCTCACGAACTGAGGCATGCACACACTTTCATTCATACACACACACACACACAGGCAGGCACAATATAAATGAGAAAGTTATTGACACAGAGGGATAATTTGAGTGAAAAAAATAGACTGTTCTAAGTCTTCATTTGCAGTAAGTCTGGAAAAAAATAGACGATGTATCAAAGGAAAACCTCTGCGGAACAGTGAACTGTGTACGCTTATTGTCGGAGGTCGAGCTGTAAACTTTAAGATAGCAAATAACCTGAGCTCGTTCACATAAGAGCCAAGTATGATTCATTTCCATCTCTTCCAATCACACATAACGTTCAGTATGAATCATTCCAAGGTAACCGGCTGAAGCCATAAGTGATCACCCCACCCCATATATTATATAATATCTATCATTAGTATAAATTACTGCAGACCCCCCCGGCTCTGCAGTGTTGACTCCACGGCTACGACCTCGCTTTCATCCTTTAATCCAGGCTGTGTTTTTTTGAAAGCTTTATCTTCCTGGATTTGAGCAGCGGCTCAATGTGAAAGTATTTGAAATGGATATATATCAGTGCATGAACGCATACAAATATGCATGAAATCAAGAAGTGTTGTGGGTGCGAGTGATGGATTGGCACATCTAAACTTCTAAAGGAATCTGTAGTAGGTTTGCAGCAACACCCTGCTTCGTTTTAATTACACAACAATGCAAACCAACAATTGTTTTATACATTAATCAGCACATTGATGTGTCAAACTGACACGTCTCAACATGAACATCAGGTTGCAGCCTCAGGCGAGCAGGTGACCAGGTGTCTGTCTGTCTGTCTGTCTGTCTGTCTGCAGCATCATGCAAGAACTACCTGGCTGTTTAACTTTGTAGAGAGTCATTGCACAGGCCAACAGAGCAGCAGGCTGTTTCTATTGAACATGGGGAAGAGCTGTATTTTATTTTTACAGACTTTACAGAGTGTAGAGTGCACAAAAAATCTTTGTCAGCGTCAGCTTTTTTTTTTTAATTACTGCTCTCTGTCAGTTACCAAAAATACACTGCCAACACAGCACGTGTGACGCTGCCAGCACACAATAGAAACGGGACGTTTTGTTGGTAGCAGAAAATATCATAAAGTAAGCATGTACCTCAATAATTTATTTTTATTTTGCTTTTAGAGTTGTATAGGTAAACACTTACAGTTTACTTTGGTATATTTAATATAGCCAGAAGTCGAACTGAGGCCAGACTAAAATAAAATTATTTATTTTAATGACGACTATTAAGGTTTTTCACAGTACAGAGTGCACCCACAAGTGAAATGGCTGAATATTCAATTTACGAGTCTACCACAATCCCTTGCTATAGTTTGATAGACTAATCAATAATCCATACGCGTCCTTCCACAGCTCCCTTGAAGCAGCCTTATTCATCAAGCCGTAGTAGTGAGAGATCTGATTTGACCTATCATGTCATGAGATAGAGGAGTGTGTTCAGGTGCAATGAGCTGGGAGGGAGTGCAGTTGTCATGTTCCCTAACGTGTAGCAGGATGTATTGCTGGCAGAAGCAGCAGGGGAGATCCAGAGTCTCTCCTGAACACTCACAGCCTCATGAAAGAATGATGGTTGATTACCTGCAGGAGATGAGCTCCGTGGGCCCTCCCGAGTCACAGGACGGCGCTTTAGTGCTGCAGAGCCGTGCGCCTGAAGATGTCTGAGAGAGAAAGGGGGAGGCCATCCATCATTTTCCCCTTTTGTTAATGGAGGATTATGTGTTTTTTGGCATTCTTCACATGATTATTTATATAGGAACACCTGAGCTTTGCATTGTGCGTCCAGCTGAACATTAAAACTAATGTCACTGTCCATTTGAAAATCGACGTCGTCTAAATTATATTTATTT
The DNA here is from genome assembly GCA_901007825.1 of Macroramphosus scolopax. Taxonomy (NCBI): domain Eukaryota; kingdom Metazoa; phylum Chordata; class Actinopteri; order Syngnathiformes; family Centriscidae; genus Macroramphosus; species Macroramphosus scolopax. Next base: position 27,922 of record CAAKHC010012248.1, read on the forward strand.
GTGCACTTTTCTTTTTTATACGCACAATTTGGATGCTACATTATGTCCGACAAATGTGCTTTTTAAAGAAAATTTTGCAAATGAAAAGACCAAATGTCTCCAAGCTGTATCGTAAGGAGCATTATTAACTGTTAACCCTCAGCACCTGTCACTTTGTTACCCGACCCGGGGATTTCTGCTTTAAAGACACAACCTGGTCCCGTTTTCTTTGAATTCTCCTGCTCAGACTTCAGTGTCGATCCTGGGTTTTGTGCCACAGCCCAGCTCTTTAGGCGAACAAGGTCCAGATGGCTCGGGGGCCCCGTCGGTTTCCCTCCACCAGCCACTCTGCTTATCGGCAAAGTTCACTTCACTTCAAGGAACCACTGACAGCTTTGTTAATTTGCACCTTTAGCCCTATTTTTTCGGACACGGATAACAATAAGACATTTATAACTCTTGTCCTGCACCAGCATCTTCGGACTGTTTGGCATATTGTGTTTTTTTTTAATATTTTGTTATTGGAAAATGCAAATAAGTAAAATACAAATGATATCACCACATGTGCAATGAAGCTATGAAAGTTACAATAAGTGATTGTGATTGTTTTTCTGAGTCCGGGAGTCTGTTCCTAAGCTGCACATGTGTCCAAAGTATTGAAACTTTCCATGACATCCATGTATGTGTTGTAATCACCTCATAGAGGAAAAAACCGGCGACAACAGTTTTTTCTTTCTGACCCCTTGCAGAGTCGGACACCTGCGACTGTGACGGCATGCGGACTAAAAACTGAGCAATCAATACAACCATCATTTCATCATTATCCGCTGCTGCCGTCGTCACGGCACCGCGGAGCAAAAGATCCAAAATCAGTCCGACTTCTTTGTCTGAAACTGAAAGCCATAAGAGGCGGTTCACAGCGCAGCGGCGCGAGTGTGGGGTCAGTCTCGGGCTCTTGGCCTCGACCCTCAGCGGAACTGGGATCCTGACCTGTCGGTCATTTGTCCGAAGTGCAGGTTGGGGCCACGGACAGCTGGCAGGGGAGTTAAATCGGCCTGCAGCTTTGATCTGGTGACCACGAATCGGGAGTAATGAAAGTGTCCTTGGGGTTCTGCGTCCTAATCAATAACAATGTCCAGCAGTTACAGGTGACTGGTGCACATCTGGGTCACATTCTTTAATGAAGTAGACACTATGACTGCTGGTGGATCCATAGATGAAGCTGGATTATACATCTAGAAAAAATCCTACGCCAAACTGCTCCAATGTATTTTAGTTTGGTGTCTACTGATGAACTCATTGG
>CAAKHC010012259.1:4106-16275 GCA_901007825.1 Macroramphosus scolopax
GTGTACATGTGTGTGTATATGTGTGTGTATGTGTGTATGTGTGTCTGTATGTGTGTGTCTGTATGTGTGTGTATATGTGAGTGTGTGTGTGTATATATTTGTGTGTGTGTATATGTGTGTGTGTATGTGTGTATGTGTGTGTATGTGTGTGTATATGTGTGTGTGTGTGTGTGTGTGTGTGTGTGTATGTGTGTGTATGTGTGTGTATATGTGTGTGTATATGTGTGTGTGTATATGTGTGTGTATATATGTGTGTGTGTATATGTGTGTGTATATGTGTGTGTGTGTGTGTGTGTGTGTGTGTGTGTGTGTGTGTGTGTGTGTGTGTGTGTGTGTGTGTGTGTGTGTGTGTGTTTCCGTGGGAATATGTGTGCGACACACAGACAGCTTTCACACTGCTTTGGTGGCAATATAAAAAAGTGATGTGAATATGGACCATTTCCACTTCTCTCACAGTTACCCCTGCGTGCGTGCGTGCGTGCGTGCGTGCGTGCGTGCGTGCGTGCGTGCGTGCGTGCGTGCGTGCGTGCGTGCGTGCGTGCGTGCGTGCGTGCGTGCGTGCGGAGATTTTTCAGTGAATGAACTTGCTCCTGCTGATTATCATTGTTGGACAACTTTCTAAACATTTGAAATCATGTTCAAAAGAATCATGTGAAATTGGTTATTTCCCGGCAGATCAGAATAAATAAATAATTATTAAAATAGATTATGGATTACCTGATTAGCAAAAGGGGTCATTTATTTACATTAGCAGCAGTTGGATGTCTGTCAGCAGGATTACACAACAACTAGTGGAACTGCTCCTTTATTTCTTTCACCTCGTCTCGTCTGCCGTCCTTCCTGCCTGGTTCACTTTGTTTTGCATTAACATTGTTTAATGGAACCTGCTTCAGTCTGGATGGTCTCCAGCCCTCAGACTCCAAACCGTGACACGGTGGCCCGGTTCAAGTCACGACTCCCTCATCTTGAGAAACAGCAGCGTTGGGCAAAGACTTGAGGTGGAGGATGGAGGCTGGCTGGCTTCGAGGTGTAACAGCCTCGGGCTTACCATGATTCAAGAGTAACTCATAAGCCAACATGACTAATGCAAGCACACCTGTCATTTTAAGGGAATTTCAGATGACACTTGAATTGGTTTGATTTATGTTACAGCCAGAATAGACCTGTGATTAATTTAGAGATCATGCATTGTTATCATCTGAATAGATTGCGTACGCCCCCGATGCACTCGCCCCAAGTGCTTTAGACATGCTCGACAGAACCTCTACACCAGGCCAGTACCCTCGATAAGATAAGATGTTTGAGTTGAGCTGTGAAGTCCAGTCATCTTTACTTGAAATATCCTAAAAATACAATAGTTCTTCATTGTACTAACTGTCAGTATATGTATACTTCACTGCACTAATGATAACAGATTACAGGTAAATTTATATTTGGAATTGCGGTGTTTATATGTAAATATACACATTAGCCTGCCGTCTGGGAGTGAATCTTAATATTAAAATATGTATTAAGAGAGACTTAAGTGCACAACTAATTAACTTCAATATGCAAAGTATTTTAAATACACAATAAGAATTATTTCAAAGTTCCAATGCTGAAAAACAATTGCTTGTGATTTGTCTTTGCTATTATATATATTTTTTGCTTTATTAAGGAATAAGAAACGTGCAGGCATCTTGACTTCAAGAGCACTTTCGGACAAGAATGTGAATCACAGAAGTACAAAAAAAGTTCCATCAAACAGGCAATTAATGAGACAAATCAATATCAGATGTCACTTATAACTCATATTACAATCACATTAAATCCACTTTGTGCTATGCTGCAAATGCTTTATAATTACTGCTTATGATCTTATTAGGTACGTTAGTATAGAGTTCTGGTTGGCGTCCACGTTAGCGTTAGCGGTTAATCACCAGCCGTGTTAACTCGACATCTCCTCGCCGCCAATCTTCACATTTCATAAACTTACAGTTAATATCAACAACAGCGCAGGAAGTAAAGTCTTGACAAGTTTCCCTGCTACTTTTAATGATGTACTGAAGTATAAATAGAAGCAGTCACCTCGATAGCGTCTCTGCTGCGGTGGTTAAAGGGTTGGAGACAACATTCCGTGCATCCAATCCATCAGCGACGTTTGTCACGCACTGTGTCATTCACAATGCCTTGATTAGCTGCCAAAGCAGCGCCGAAAATACACCTCGATTTAACTGGTCTGAAAATGTAAGGTGATTATCAGCAGCTGTTCACCTGACGACCACCCCACCCCCATCCTTCAGCAGAGCTTGCAGTTAAGCCCTGCAAACATCAATTCCCGCTAATTAACTTTGTTTATAAGGGATATTATGTTTAGGGGGTGCGTAGGTGTAAGTAACCTTCACAAAGTACAGATGAGAGAAGGAGACAGAGGCATCATGCTCACTATTGTGTGAAGCATGAACACTGATGTGGAATGAGGCAATCTGTGTAAACAGTGGGGGAACTTAGAGCTATTTAAGCACATCCACACCCACGAACGACGCCTCCAGCGTGCCTCATGAATCCTATGTGGAGAAACTTGCCTTCCACATTCATAGAACTAAATCTGCATGATGAAAGTGCAAAACATTTGACTAATGAAAAGGGGCAACTTTGTTCTCCTGTTTTATAAAAGGTTTTTGTGCTCGGTCCCTTAAAGACAATAAACTCGATTGTTTTGCTTACAGAGACGTCGAGGTGAGAAGACAATGCATTTCAAAACCGTTCAGATCACATCACCTGTTCAACATGATATCACATCGTAGTCTTATATTAAAATCCAATCTTTTTTTTTCTTCCTGTAAAGCAAAATATGTGCTCACAGGCTCGAGGCAACCAATAATATCATGACATCCAACCATCAATCAATCTTCAACCTCCAGTGATTTATTAAAAGATAAAACGCAACGGACAGCGCGGTCGGTTCAGTCGGGAATATTTGGCCACTGGAATGAAATAACTGTCGTTTTAAGAACAGAATAAAACGTAAACCAAAGCAGACAACGCGGATTCATAATCCATTTAATCTCTACCTCAGCTGCAGCCTCAATGCGTGCATGCGTTGTCCCGTAAACAACCAACCACAGCACAGAGCAGCGTGCAGCCCAACGCACACGGGTCGATCATTATTTTGTTACACTATATTTTCACTAAAAGCCCGATCTAAAGTAAGCGAGCCCTAGTTCCATCACCCCAAAATATAGTGACTAGAATGTCTTCACTTTGAGGAAAGTGCTTCCTGTGACAGCTCCATATAATGCAGGAGGCATTTTACAGTGGTGAAATTAGTGATGTGATTGGCGTCATCTCACTTTGATTGTCCGTGTTCGTTATGACAGACGCACATGAAAGTTTTGATACTGAAGCTAGAAAACCTCAAATGGACTTTAAAGTTGTGGTGAAACAAGACAGGTGCAAAGTTTTGGCTTGGTTGTCATGGTTACAATACAAAAATGAAAACGGACATCGGTCTCCCTTTTCACAGTCTTATACCAAAACGAGTGACTCACACAAGTCATAGGTCAGATATGGTTGGGAAATAAAAATAAAGGACAATTATGTAAAAAAAAAACCCAGCTGCAATGTTAAAGAATTTAGTGAGTTTTACTGTTTCAGACCGGAAACAAAGAGTCTTCTGTTCTTTGGAATCAGGTGTGCAGATGGAAATCTAAAAGCAGTACTCACTGGGATCGGTGTCATCTCACCCTCCCTTCTCATACTTGTTGAAGTGATTGGTATTTACTTCTCTAACTGTTGGATGGAGATCTGGCTCGGGGCAGCAGAGGGCTGCAGTCACAGGACTCCAACAACACCTGCATCTGAAACGTTTAGCGGCCTCACGTCGTAGCGGGGAAAGAAAACAGCGTTCCCTTTCGTACCATGATCACCCTCACTCGTCTTCATTTAGGCCACTTAGACTCTCACTTAGTCACCTTGTCCTTCCCGATCATCCCTGCATGAGAAGGAGCTGAAGACCGAGAGAGGCGATGTTCTCCGTCTGCCTTGTAAATTAGTGTCATTGATGAGAGTTTGACTTGTCGCTGAGGTCGCCGCTGCAGCTGTGGGTAAGAATGTGTGTTTGTACTGCTGATTGTGTTCTGGAAACAAAGCGGATCATCCTGCACACTGATTTGGGATAGTGCAAAGGATCATGTTGACTCCTGTACAGCTGACCAGCTTCAAAATGAGAAAAAGTACTGCTGGAAATGTGCAGGGCCTTTAAAATATGTGAGTGTGCTGTGAGCCAGGACTCATTAGTTTGTTTACATATTTACTTAGATGATCATAAAGTCTTTACCTTATGAATTGATGTCATGTGATCAGAGACAATTAGGATAATCTGACTCATTTCTACGAGGCAAAGAGCATCTAAGAAGCTGCGGGCAGAAGAACAACATGATTCAGATGTGTTTAATGTTAGTGGTTCATTAATTTCATCTTTAATTGACACAGATTCTCTCTGTTTGATGGTGCTTGATGTCGAATGAATGACGGGGTTAACACGAGACAATAAGCCTCCTGTAGCACATATACAGAGACAACTGAGTGAAAGATTATTGTGACGTGTCAGTGGACTAATCAGCCAGTTAAATAAAGGGTTAATAGGGTTAATAAAGGTCATAACTCGGTGGTTTGGGCTGCAAAAACTGTATTTGAGAAGTGCTGTGTGTTGACGGAGCTTCGGGTCGCCAGGGCTCAAAGAGAAAAGCAGGTTTAGTTTGGAGAAAATTGCAAACAAAAAAACCAAGTCCTTTGTGTGTGCTGCAGCAAGAGATCACAGACTCCACGCACCAGCGGTCACGTCCACACACTGTCACACTCCTACAGCGCCGGGCAAACACCACATCCACACACCTCCGCACAGGCAGTCAAATCTGTTTAAGTCAATGAACAGCCCACTGAGTAGGCTCACTTTGATATCAATTATAATCCTTCATTTACCCCTTATCAGGAACTTTAATGTGTATTCATTAACCTTGTGCACTAATTGCTAATCATAACCATATGGTCCTTCACTTCGACAACACCTCCGGGACTCCGTGTGTCATTTGTTGAACTCTGATTTCTAACTACAGGACAACCTCTTGTGAAGCTGTGCATGGAAATAGACGTAGAATTAGACCGACTTGTTTACCATTTCTGCTCATGAAGGCCTTCATTAGGGTTTGTTTAATCACACAAATGGAAGGAATGTTTGTGGGAGTGTTTCTGAAACAAAACACCTGATAATAGTGGGGGAGGATGTGGGTGAGTGATGATGGAATTCAGGGAAAAAACGTCCTATGAAATCCTATTTGGATGCGAGCGGGCTTCAGTCAGAGTGACTACAATGAATCAGTGGAGCAGATGAGGATAACAATCAGTCAATCAAGCCGTGGCCAATGCTGTATAAAATCAATAAGTCACAGGCAGATAGGCACAGGGCTCGGCGGGCCTGTTTCCTCACGCCTGCCTCTCGTTCGCCATCCTCATAACGTGGATGAGTAAGTGCGCATTTCCCGCTTGATGCCGCCCGATTATCAACGAGCAAAAATGAAGCAGAAAGATGCATCACGGCTCAGTTCACATCTGCTTATAGCCGGGTTCCTACACATGCTTAATTTCTACTTATGTGTGACTTTTTTATTGTAAATGTGTAAAATTGTGTGAGTGGAAAAAACAAAACAAAAACAACAATACATTTCCTCTCTGGTTGTTTCCATCCATGCAAGATCAATATTTAGTTCCCGATACAACATATGTGGTATTTATCTAGTCATGCTCATAGCAGGACTAAAACTTTTAGTAACTTATTGTTCAGGAAGTTGAAAAAGAATCTCTTCATTGTGTTAATATTTTACCACTGATGTCACAGCTGGTGTTTGGTCTTTATTTATAAGATACTTTACCGAAACTTTTACCAAAATGTACCATCCTGCTCATGGACAAAGTTCCCTCCGATATATCGTCACAAAACAAAGCAAGTCAAGCTTGATGACGCCTCGATCATTGTGCAGATTTGACCCAGGTCCCCTGGACGGCCTTCTCCAACTGTCCTGGGCCCCGAAGTGGTGGACAAGGTGTGAGCACGGAGGATTAGGATCTTGTTACGGTCCTGGACTCGCCAGTTCTGAAGAAAGCTGATGAAGTGTGCTACTTCCTGTGGTTGACCTTATTAAGGGCACTTCATTGCCGAGTTCACAACTCCAGCCGCATCTCTGAAGTGGCAGACATGCAGGGATGTGTGGGCAGAGTGAGGCTCCCATTAGGAGAGAGTATTTAATGTGTGATTATTGGCCCTGTGTGAAGTTTTCAGTTTTGAGAACCACAGATCCAGACGGGCAATCAGGAATCAGACGCAAGCGACGACGGCCTCGGGGCAAGTGACTGCTTACTAAAGCAGGACATGCTTTCCATGCTCTGCATCACCTGTCATGTCTCTCAGTCAGCCCACCTGCTCTGCATTACCTACCTGGCCGACCCCGTCCCAACACTCACCTGCTGCCTGTTTTCTAATCAGCCACCACTGCAGATGTACCGGACCATTTCTGTTGTTCTATCGTGTGTTACACAGGTAACAGTGTTACCGAGCGGTCCAGCATTCTGTTAGTCTGCCAAACAAGTTTACTCCGATCCCATCTGTGTTCTCCTCCGACCTGTTTCTGCACCCCGGACTTCTCTTCTGCCTGACAACTTTTGGATTTGTTTGCACTCGATGATTGGATTACCTGCTGTTGACTCCTGCCTGATTAATAAATTGAACAGTTTGCTGCCACTGAACCGTGTTGACCAGTTGTGTTCTTCCCTTCGCGCCCTCCACAAGTGGAATCCAGCTATTATAATAAAATGTTCCTACTGGTTCCAGTATGGTTTGGGTGATGTAGGTTGGCAAGTTTTGTTTTAAACACCCCCAGTGTGATGAGAGGAACAATAGAAACACTGACATCCTTTGAAAATCCACCAAATTTATCAGGCATCGTGTGTAATACAACAGAAGAGTCACATCACTGAGGTTAAACAAAGAAACACCCACTTGGTGAAACAACCCGTGTGCATGAGGACACGTTGAATTGTGACAAAGACATATATAGTTAGTTATCGTGCTTGTCGATGTCTTTGCTGAACCTTATCAGATAGATGTTCATCAATAACTAACTGGGGCCGTCCCAGTGGAAGAACCTTTGCCCCCATCGACTCCAGTCTGAAGATGATTATTCCCCTCCCGGTCATTCTCAACAGGGTTCAATAAACGTACAGTTTTCCATGAGATATGTACTTAAATGTCCGTGCTGATGAATGCAGGCCTTCATCCGTGCCCAGATGCATTCCGCTAGGATGATGAATCATTGCAAGCAGAGGAAGAAAAAAAAAAAGCTGAGGAGGGAATGAACGGTGAGGGACGGCTGGAAAGGACCATTTTCTAATGTAGATGGGTGACGGAGCAGCTCCTCACAGCAACAGCTAACTGTGAATGAAATGCATCAAGAGATGTTACATTACCCCAAGACAGGAGGCGGGGGGGGGGGGTGGGGGGGGGGGGGGTCCATTTCCATGTAATGTTTCTTGTCTTTATGAGCCTCCTTGGTTCGGTTCCCCATCTCCTCCTCTCACCTGTCTCCATCTCTCTCCATCCTTCACCGTCCTGAAGCTGCTGCTCTCCTTCCCGTTATTCTACCTGCTTTCTTTTCCTTCTATTTCCATCTCTTTTCTTGGCCTCTGTCCCTCTCATTTCCTCTTCTCTCATGTGTTCTAATATATTCCGGTTAGTCACAACAGCCTTATTTTAGACCTTATATATTCATGATTAATTATTTTCAGGTTCACATGAGTGACGTTCCTCTTCCTGTGGCAACAGTTACTGTGGTGATGTTGAAGTGGTGCGGAGGCAGCGGACCAAAGGACCAGGAGGCAAACAGGGAGGTCATCCATAACTAAAGGTTTTATTTTAACAAAATGAAAGGTGTAAGGCAGGAATCCAACTAACAGAACAAAGGGAGGATGACATGGAGAACACACATGGAGGAAGATGCTGAGAGTCACGGCACAGACGGAGAGCGAGGAAACAAAGGAAGCACATCGGAGTCACTGCACAAAGACGGAGGGGGAACTGGAACCTCAAATACAACCTGAACAAACGAGGTAACAAGACACAGGTGAGGGAGAAGGACAGGCAGCGAGCTGATTGGCTGACGGGACAAAGTGCACGAGGCAGGAGAGACACAGGTGACATCAACAACAAGAAGAGTTTTTATGAAGTAATAAACAATGAACTTTACAATTTGGAAGCGTTCTGGAAGAAAAAGAAAGGATGAAATGATCACATGTCCATTTTTAGTGGATCATTACATTAGACACACACACACACACACACACACACACACACACAATGCATGTAGTTCTGCTGTTGCCTCAGAGACTGCAGCAGCTGTCAGTGTGTTAGTGTGTGAGCTAAAACCAGGAGGTTCAGTAATACAGCAGGGAGCTAAAGTGCCAATTAATTAGGATGAAGGAAAAGGAGAGTTTGCTGCACGTTCACAGCATCAGCCCAGATGTGGAGAGCATTGTTTCTTCAGAAGTAAAGGCTCATTTTCTTTAAATTTAAATGCAGACTATTTGGACTGACAGTATTATAATGTTTTAACAAACCTTAATGAGCAGGGACTGAAACATTAGTGACAGTTATCACACTAATCCTTCTCATCACAACCGTAGCAAACAGTTTCCATCTTCCACTCACATGGTTCCATCCTGAACAATCAGGCAGCACCAAACTGTGCCAACCAGGACAACCTGCCTCACAGGCTTTGGCAATATATTTGCTGAGCTTAATTTACCAAATACCTGTGAGGGAAGGACGAAGACTTAAGTAGAGAAACAGACTATTTCAGTGCTCACTTATGCAGAACAAATCCAGTGAGGGGCGTTTTTATAGCCTGAGACGGTCGTACGGAGGAGCAGTGTTTTAAACTGCATCACTAAATATCTTGTTTACATTCGTATTTTCCTTAAACCCTGACTGCTTCAAAGAATCATGTGACTGATAGACGAGCCGTACATCGATCAGGCTGCAGCTCTACTCTGTAACTCCTGGAAGTTACAGCGTTAGGCTGCGTACACATCTATCTCTGCAGATCTCTTCCAGGCAGATGTGAGTCTCTACGCAGCGTGAGGAAGCACCCTGCAGAGTCTAGTTCTTGTCGCATGTATCTGCAATGCCTTTCTTTCTGTCTCTCCTCAAAGCCTTTGCAGTCTGTACATTTATAATGTTGGCCTTCTGACTCACACAAATTAAGTTATCATTTCTTTCTATCTACATAAACCTTTCAAATGGTTAACAAGTTGTACCGTATACATAAAGCCTTGTGTGGTGCAGACGTATCCAACACAGACCGGACATACAGGTCAGAGCAGCAGAGCCGTATAACAGTGCCGCTTCCTCAAAGCATCGACTCCCAGGTTCAGGTTAATTGAAGGTGGTGAAGCGCCGGGCGGTGCAAAGCTGAGATAGGAGTTTATTTGGAAAGCAGCAAAGGGCAGACAGACTGAGAGGCGGAGGGAAACACGATGCTCTGAGTTTTACTCTGATGATGTAACAGGCCCATCAGACTGACAGAGGCCATATATGGAAATACACATTAGACATATAAACTGAATTTTTCACAACTCCACGTATTCCATGTTAATTAATGGCAGATCATTTCAAAACTATAGCCAAGAAACTTTGACTAACTAGAAGAGATTTTCAGTGAGTCAAAAGCTTAAATAAACTAAGTTGACTGTCTCTTTAAACTGTGAGGAAGATTCCAGAAATGTATGGAATTACTTTTAGAAACTTCTGATAAGCCAGTTGTCATAATAGGGAGTTAATCCGGACTGCACCTGTGTTATAATCGGGATTGCACCTTCATTAAAGGGCCAATCCTCAGAGTTGGTGCCTCTTCACATTGATTCCATTGGAATATCCAAACAATTTAAGACCCCAGAAAAAGAATCGGCATCATTACGTTGTAGGATTTTGCTAGAAATGGGACTGGTGCACTCCAGGAAATAGACGGCATCATGAGGAAGGAGGATTATCTGTAAATACTGAAGCAACATCTGAAGGCATCAGGTGAAAATGTGAAACTTGGTTGTAATTAGGTTTTCCAGCAAAACAACGATCCTACGCATCCTGCAACGAGTTACAACAACATAGATCAAGGACGGCAAAGTAAAAGTATTGGAGAGGCCATCACAAAGCCCTGACCTGAACCTAACTAAGAATTTTCGTACTAACCGGAAAAAGCGAGGCCGACACACCGGACTGAGGCGGAAGTCAAAAGTCTGCGTCTGATTCAAGTCAAACAATTAAAAGGCGCCAAATACTAACAATGTATTCATACTTTTGACCCTTAAAACAATAAATGCATGGTAACATGAACTATGTGGAGAACTCCCAGCTCTTCCACGACATCGGACACACCCAATGACAACCCAGTAGGACAGCACGGAGGATTCTTCTATAGCCGCACATGGACATCTCGTATGTTGATCAATGGGAGGCCAGACTAACACATACAGGGAGGTAAACACGGCTGAGTGGAAGAGGAATGCTGCTGTCAGGTGTAACAATGAAACGGAGGAAATGTTTGTTGAGCAGCAATAACACCTCCTTTTTTCTTGACATTTTGCCAAGCGAGCAGCATGACAGAGGGACAAAGGTAAATGTTGTTGAGAAATAGTGGGAGTACTATGCAGTTGGTAAAAGTGTTGTCCACGCCAAGAAAGAAGGCTGTAAAGACGACTACAATAACAGTGTGAGTATTCATGATGGGTAGTGGTAGCGTTCTGTCGGCGGCGGTGCCGAGCATGTGCAGCGGGCTCCGGCGACGGACATTCAGAATAGAATAGTTCACTCGTTCATGAATTGCAGCACTCAGGAATGCGACCGTGTGTTTGTCGCACACAGGATTTTTCAAAACATATTCCATCGATAATAAAGGGAACTCGTTGGAAGCAGCAGCGTCTTTCTCCGTCTCCGTTCTCGTCGGAGGTGCTGATGAATGTACAGCTGTGCGTCGCAGATGTCTGTCTCGTTAGCGTCTTAATAAACTGGTCGTTTTATCGATGTTATTTTTAAACCACAGTGATTAGTCTCTCCTCAACGTCGTCTGCCGTGTTGAACGTGACACGCTGTACATGAGCACGGATTTCAACTGGCAATGTTTTCACCACTGTTTACGTTACAGTTCAGTCCTGAACATTTGAGTTTAAAGGGAAACTTTAAACAACGTGCAATAAGTTTAGGGTGGCACACTGGCTCTGTTCTGGGGCCTCTTACATGTGCAGAAATTGAAAATCATAGACAGGGAGAGCAGTGGCATAGACCCCCCCAATAAGGTACTGAACAGAGAAGGAAGCAGAAGTGACAGAAGTGGCATCTAGAGGTGGAGAGGGGGTGGGTTGCAAAGCGGCATGAAGATGAAGATGAAGCTAAAGGGTGAATGGAAGTAATCAGCTAAACCAATCGAATGCATTGAGGGAATATTAATGTCAATGGGATAGAAAATCACCAGACTTATCGGGGCAGATTAGATCCCCATTACAGTGGGATCAAACTTTCTATATTTCCCTCGCCTCCGATCCGTCTCCCTACTCAACATTTACCACTGTTGACATACAAAACAACAGAAGCTTGACCTTTAGGAAATGACAGAGAGGCTCTGTGTAAAACAGGCATGGAAGCAGTGACTTTCATCTTAACAGGCGGAATCGTGCTCTGAGCAGGTCTCTCTCCATTAGGTGCTCCAGTTAAATTTACAAATCCGGGCTTACTGACGCAAACACACGCACGCAATCAAGCCGAGCGCCGCACAGCTGCCACCAGCGGGTCAAGGTGTCGCCGTCCAATCATAAGTGAATCAGTGGGTTTTCTGTGCTTCGGATGCCGGTGACAGATGAAGCCATTATGTGTAGATTAACACAGTCTGTGATCTAATGCTCTGTTCTGACAGGAGTGATCGAACGTGAGGGGAGTTTTTTTTCTTTCTGCAATCAGTGGACAGTAAAAACCTGAGTGTGAACCATCCAAAGTATTTTTGGTAAACTCATCAATTGGATCTGGAGTTGAAAGAAACTCACTATGCAACCTGTTCAAATGAGCATCTTCATTTCAGATAGCTGAATGTCT
>CAAKHC010012264.1:8474-18854 GCA_901007825.1 Macroramphosus scolopax
CAGTTTGGGGGGGGGGGGGGGGGGGGGGGGGGGGGGGGGGTGCAGGCTCGACAGGATGAATAAACCATGTCGCTCGTTATCTCGGGGGCTGCCACAGCAATGCCATTTACATATGTCACCCCTTCTCCTCTTCACCCTCTGTTCCTCCGCTCACCTCTCTTCCCTTGCTCTCTTTTACAGGACAGTCAGTCAGGATTAAGCGTTTAGCCCTTGCTGTATTCAATCTGAACACCCACACACACACACACGCAGACAAACTGCACACACACGTACACCAAATAACAGGCTTCCGCCGTGCCACCTTGCTCTTTAGTGCAGAGTGACAACATGTCAAAGCAAGGTTATGCCTGGGTGGTGCCATGTGTATCTGGGCTCACGCACCTTGACATATGGAGATGTGTCTCCGACTCCGTGTGTGTGTGTGAGTGTGTGAGTGTGTGTGTGACAGCGCACAGCGAGACCGGCTCGGGTAACAAACAAACCAGAGATGTAGAGCTAGCTTAAATCAGACAGACTCTAGATACTGAAGCCAGGACAGATTACGTGCGCTGTGTATTGAGAATGTGTACAGGAGGTGAATGTGTGTGTGTGTGTGTGTGTGTGTGTGAGGAAAAGTCCAATTCACATGTAAGGATTGGAAGTTATATTGTACACAGGACTGCAGCATTGAAGGGAATCTTGCTCCGAGGCTTTAGCGATGCAGCGAGAGGAAATTAAATGCGTGATGGGATACTTCGATGAGGGAGGGGGCAGGAGGAAGATCACATTTGTAAGCTCAGCATGAAGCTAGCGGTAAGCCCAGGTGTTATCCCCGCCTCTATAAACAACTTGTTCAAACTGAATAATGAGAGATGGGGATTGGATGGAGAAAAAAAAAGTTGTTTTTCCAGTCACCAAATCCCTAAACTGGGTTATTGTGAACAAAGTAGATGGGGATAATGATACAAGGTCAGTGGATGGAGGAACTTTTTAGGGATCTGAGGTGGTGTATTGTGAATATGAAACACAGCTTCAAAGGCTTGAGAAGTTGATATGTTTTCGTCCTTCACTTACAACAGCTGTGGTCAGATTAGATTGGACGAATTCCAGCAGAGACCAGCTTTCATGGTGGGGGGGGAACAAGAATCTACATGTTCTGAGAAAATCACCAAAAGATGGCTTAACACACTCCCTCTAACTCAATCATCATGCACGACCCGGTCGGTCTCGCAAACAGACGTCTGTCGGTGTGTGCGTGTTCGCCCTGTGCTGCTCGTCTGGCACATGAAGTGTCCGTTTATGCTGAAGACAAAAACCACATCTGAAGGCAAAATTGTTTATAGCTTTTTTTCTTGAAGGTGGGACAAAAGGCTGGCTGTCAGGAGAGGGCCACTTTAGCACAATCTTTCCTCCTCAGGGGCGTCCATCGTGTTGAGCTCGTTAGGCTAGTGACAGCGATCGTTGTGTGAAGAATAACAAAAAAAGAAAGAAGAAAGTTCCAGAGAGAAGTTTAAAATTCTACGTTGTGTGTCTTTGGAGCGCTACAAAAGTAGTCTGATGCATATGGAATCTTCATTAATTATTCTTAACTTCATTAATCAAATTGTATTTTATTTTGAAGGGGAAATCCTGACCTTATAAAATACTGACACACAGAGCCAAACTGCCCAATGCAAACTGTTAAATACTGTGTACTTCTACTACTACAACAAGGACGAGTACTGCTGCACCTCCACTTACACCACTGCAACAACCGCGAGTACTTTTCCTCCTCTGGTTCCTCGGTTTCATCTTCAACCATAAATCCTGTTTACTGCCATTCATCATACTTTACGAGATAATCAAATCTGGTGGACATATTCCAATGAAAATGGATCCCAGTGTCTTGAAGGCAGCCCTGACTTAAACACTCGTTTCATCCACTTTGACGAAAATGAAGAGCCGCTTGTGGATAAATCTGTTGTCTATAAATGACACTGTCCACCGCTCTATTTTGCTTAAAGCCTTGCACCGAAGGGAGGTCAGGGAATAAAGATAGCTGTGAAGATTGATGATGGAGGAGCCGGAGAGAGGGAAAGTGTTTGAGTGCACATGTGTGTCTTGAATGCTCACCGCCAGTGTCGTCAGCACTATCTTCTCCACAGAGGAGAAGTAAGCCTCCCACAGGAACTGAGTCTGCTGTCTGAGGGCCAGGATCTTATCTTGGTGGATGGAGCGCACCGTGGTCGGGATCTGCAAAACGACAAGCAGCAGCCAGTCAGCAGTCGGTCCTAAAGCTGGTGTTAAAGCACTGAGCTGGGACCCCAAAGGTGGTGACGGTAAGATTACAATTGGTCCCAAAGACGGACTCAGGAAACTCCCATCAAAAGCATATTAAGGTAGTGTGGAGGCCTGCTGAATGAAGTTCTTGTGGATATTTCTCCATCTCTCTCTCTCATGAAAGTCTCAAGTCTCTTCAATCATTTATCAAATCTTTGTTTTCAATTTCTAATCAGTTGCATGTTGCATTGAATTTATTTTCATCGCTGAGAGCGACTCCGACTCAAATCATGTGAGATCACAAAGAGAGAAATAAATTTAGAGCAGACAGGAGAATGTTTAACAAACAAATAGGAAGGCAGAGTTTTTCAGTCAGACCGCATGAGGAAACTTCCTTCGAAGAGCCGTGTTGTTGAGTCCTTGTGCGAGCGTGTTTGTCAGCCTCAAGTCAGTTTATCTCCTCTCTTATGAAAACTGTATTTACATATTAATGCTAGCTGACGACACTTTGTAGTAAAGAAGTATGCGCAGTTCTTGCACAACATATGTTCTCTGGTTCAAATAGGAAGTGAGCGTTCTATTACAGTTACCACATATGGTGATAAATATGCATTCACATAAATTATACCGCGTGTACTCCGCTCTGTATGCATCATGGCCGATACAGTTGATGCAAAAATATCTGCATAAATCCAGAGTGAGCTCAGGTGGAGCCCCTCCTACGTTGCAAAACTCAATGTCAAACAATATTATTACTCCGCTTCATTCAGATTGAGAGTTAATGGGCATATAATTACTTTTTCTCCCATGAAGTTCAAGCAATTCCGGCTAAACCCATTTCCTCATTCTATTTACTTGCCCTCTGATAGAGGAGTGCGAGGCTTCGAGTGATATTCATAAGCAGTCAAGGACTTGTTGTTTAGCTGACAAACACTCTGAGAAATCAAAACAATATAAGAGAAAGTGTATGTGCAGGATTTATTCTCATGGTCGCACAGATGTTTCCTTTTTCATGTTACCCCATCTGGTACAGTGTTCAGTGGGATACACAGATCATGTGGTTCGTCTGCGAGCGTGTCACCTGCAGCAGGAGCCTCTCGTCGCCGATGACTGCAGCTGTGTTCCAGTCGATGATCTCGGAGAAAGGCATCTCCCAGCCGTTACTCAGCATCACCGGCACACATGCGGCCTGCGTGAGAGAAAACACAGAGTCGGACGGGGAAGCTTGGACCAACTATCATTGTGCTCTGCTACATACGGATCCTGATCCTGCATATAATTGAGCGTCTTTGGCATTCGTTTGTATTAATCATATACATGCTGTGGAGTTGAATAAAATGACATCAGTTTAGAGCCTCGTGGCAGCCAAGTTCAAGGCTGCACACAATACATTCATACCCATGACTTTATAGTTGAACACTTAATCAGCTGCAGACTGGATGCGGTTCCAGACCAGAAACGTCATCAAACAGCTGAACCTGATTAGCTGAGCGGGAGAGCAGTGACTAGACCACTGTCTCAGAGCTGGCAACCTTCAGATTTATATAACAATTATTAGTCTGAATCACATAAAAGGACTTCTCAACTGACTGAACTGTTTTCTGGATTGTGTCTCGGCAACTTCATAAATGACAACTGGAAAAGTTATTTTATGTGTTTCGAGCTACGTCAAGTTATTTCTTTGGCCACTCGGCGTTAACGACATTGACACATTATCACCTTATAAACGTCATATGCTTGAATATGAAGCGAAAAGTTGTGTTGCTGGTCAACGTTGCTCTCTGTCTCTTGTTTGTTTAGTACTGTAGCTTTAGGTTCTTTGAATACAGGCGATGCACGACTAAACGACTCTCTATCACCCCTTGAGGAACAAAGTGGTATTACAACACAAAGCACACCGGCATTAGTTTGTTCAGGCACTTGTAAATTATCCCTTTAATTTAAGAAAGTAAAGCTGTGGTATATATATATTCTGAGGCTTTCTGATGTGCATGCAAATGAATACAACGGAACAAATATATGAGCTCTCATATAACCTAAATATGAACATTGTACATTTCGCTCAGTAAATCTATGTACTAAAAACATGAGTTTCATGTTTTTTTGATGTGTCAACTGGTACAGCTGTTTACTCATCAATATTAAAACGGTGACTTCAGTTTCAGGAAAGGTAATTACTCACAGGGATAAAGATAGGGGGAATTAGAGGAGATCAAAAGGCGGAACACAGTGGATAAATAAAAAAAAAGATGAAAGGAGGGGAGGCAGTGAGGCTGAATGTGACCTTTGGCAACGGAGTGGCAGAGGGATGGAGGGATAAGAGGAGAGGTAGAGCGAACAGCTGGTGTGTGTGTGTGTCTGTGTGTATGTGTTCATGGTGGGAGTTGGACGTAATGACGGCCCTGTCACTCCTGGGTCATAAAGGTGTCAGCCCAGCCACAACTTGCCCTCGGGCTCTGCTGCCATCTCCTCCACAAACTCACACACAACCCCAGGAATACAGATATATGCAGGCAAACAACCACAGCCAACACACACATAAACACACACCACCACCACCACACAGAGTTGACCTCTGTTATGAAGTGCTTTCTCATACTGAGACCAAAGCCTGTAAATGCTCCATGTCTTCCTCTGGGTGGTGAGTCGACGGTTTGGGGTGAGTCGACGAGAGGAGCACAGAGAGAGGATAGGAGTGTAGAAAAAAGGAGGAGA
Source organism: Macroramphosus scolopax (assembly GCA_901007825.1). Lineage (NCBI taxonomy): Eukaryota > Metazoa > Chordata > Actinopteri > Syngnathiformes > Centriscidae > Macroramphosus > Macroramphosus scolopax. The sequence continues at coordinate 13,428 of CAAKHC010012264.1, forward strand.
AGCACTGACGTTATGTGTGTGTGTGTGGCGGCTGATGAGTGAGATAAGCGCACTTATGCGGTGCACTGTACGGTAAGGAGAGGTAAAGGACAGTGCAGTAGTAATGCAGAAGAGCGCAGTGCAGTCACAGAAATGGATTAACAGGGGACAAACGGCGGCTGAAGAATATGGAAACAAAGAGACAAGAGTGGAGCGGTGGAGGCAAACGCAGAGAGAATATTAGAAAAAGATTCTGGAAGGTGACACCAGCTTTATGGCCATATGATGAAGTGTAACAGGACATGACGGGAATTAATTTAGACATCCTGTATCGTTAAATCTTCCATCACCATGAGAAAATATAGACATCCTTCGACAACAAAAACCCTCTTGTATCTGTTTAAAGGATCATTTGTAGAGCCCAGGCAGGGAACCCTAAGGAGGACGCTTATTTTGTCTGCTTCTATATGCAATAGCATTCGGTCACTACCCAAAATGATGGACTATAGGTGAGTGTCGGGACATAAAGCGACTGGTGAATTGAGAGTTTCACCCTCAGCTCATACATGTCATCATGTGCAACCATGTCAGCATCCCTGCATCATTGATAACTGGAGTTCATACAGAAACCTGTGAAGACAGCTGTCTTCCATGTTTGCACTTTTAACTTGACCTCACAAGACCTGAACCTGTGTGTGTGTGTGTGTGTGTGTGTGTGTGCGTTTACCTGCAGAGCCTCGAGGAAACGAAAGGAGCCCAGTCGTCTGCCGCGGGGCACCAAACAGAAGGTGGAGTTGTGGAGCATCTCTTTGTAGTCGTACCTGCAGAGACACAACAACACGGGAGGGTCGTGAGGTCACGGGCGTGAACAAGGACATTCACAGCAACACAGGAAACACAGTTGTCTGTGATCGGATTAACACACACTCTGTGTGCATCACTGTTCGGTTTTACAGCAGACAGTTGTGGACGATGTGTTTATGGCTCACTTCCTGTTACTCAAAATGCATCCACTATGAGGAATGAGAGCTCTACCCATTCCTGAGGTTTCAGCTTCGGTTGCTGTGAAACCTCCACGATGTCTGTTGCTCATCATTTCGGGAACATTGTGGTTGATTACTGTTTGGGTCTGTTTTCTGGGTAGTTTTTTTCTTCTTCTGGAGAAACACTGTGTTCCTGCACAAGTGCAGTTTGTAAAATTAGAAAAAAGGGAATATGGGGCCGTGAACACTAATGGGTGTTTACAACAGGCGCTTAGAGAAATAATTTGCCTTGATTTTCTTTTTCAAAATACGTTTGGCTAATGAGGTTTGTTTTCGGAAAACCTGCGTGATCATCCAACAGATTATGTGTCTTAACTCGTACAACTGGAGAATTTCTCACAGATCCGAGCAATTAAATCAGAAGAGAGGTCTTAAAACTACAAACATGTCAAATATTTGAATAGCTTAAATATCCTTTATCACCCCCCCTCCAATAAAACACTTTCTGTTTTTTCTTTACACCTTCTCTCCTCCCGTTTACCTCCCTTCCTCCGTTCATTTATCATTTAATACCCCCCCTTATTTTCTTACTCCTGCTTCTCCTATCTCACAAAACACAGGCTCCCTTGCACCTCCGCCTTCTCCTCGCGATACCTCTCTCGATCCCTCTATCTCTAGTAGCAGGAGATGAGCACTCCCTCCTTCCCTGAGTTTCTTTCTCTTCCTCCTGCCCCCTCATCCCTCTCTCCCTCTCTCTCTCTCTCTCCAGTGAGGTGTGTCTTATTGCTCTCCAAACAAGGTGATCAACCCTGCCAGGGGTAATGAGCTGAGAGTGACACCTGCTCCCACCACACAGCTGGCTCAGTGTGTGTGTGTGTGTGTGTGTGTGTGTGTGTGTGTGTGTGTGTGTGTGTACGAGGCAGAGCGAGAGAGAGAGAGAGAGAGAGAGAGAGAGAGAGAGAGAACAATTTAAATAGAATAGCATCTGCCTGTATGTTCATATTTGCATGCCTGGTGTCTTAACAGTGCGTTTTGACAGTTTCTGTGGAGCAGTGCTGTAATGATGACATGTCCTGTATGTGTGTGCCGCTTCAAACAGATGGAAACAAGGGAAAATACATAACGACGTTTGCTAAAGGGCCATTTACTTCCTCATTCAATGCATCAACCTGAACTGTCAATCAAAGTTCTTCCCATTTTTTTTACATCGTCCTTCATCCTTAATCTGTTTCTCTTTCATACCTTTTCCGAATGCTCAGAAGTGTCCGCCCCCACGTCTTTGTACCTCACGAACATGCAAACAGCAAATACCTATCAGCCAGAACGCTGTCGTGCAGAACCATGTTGAAGGGGGTTGTAGCTCATTAAGGCCTGTGATTTTCCAATTAAACATATCCTGATATTCAAAACCCGTTGAAGCTGCCGCTCAATTGTTCTGTCACCCTGAACACAAACACTCGTCATCAATTTTTGCTCTAAGAGGACACTGATTACAGAAATCTGAGGTCAAACAGATCATCGTGGACATGGACAGCTCAGTGAGAGTGTTTCAGTATGAAGAAATGGAGAGACGGCACAAATGAGCTGCTAAATTGTTTTAGGACTTAATTGAATATTTACATTGGGAGAGTTTTATTATCACCTTGTAAAGAACTTTGAGTGTAATTAAGCTGTATAGCGGCACTACGCAAATAAAGGTTGATAGATAGATAGAAAGATGATGCACAAGTGGCCCATAAGAAAGTGAGAAATAGTGTTCTGCAGATGCTATTTGTTTAAATCAATGACCATAAAGGTGTCTGTATTACAAGGGGGGAGCAGTATTGCTTTTCCATATTTTTGTCATGTTTAATGTTACAGTGTCAGAAGTTAATTGTGTTATTGAGTTGTGTTATCAAGGACAATTTCCGCACCGGACTCGAACCAACAACCAGAGGCATGGGAGGCGTCTTACAGGGTCGGGGAGTGAGGTTCACCCACTGTCCAGCAGTGTACCTGATGGCCACTGTTACACTTAGTACTACTGTAAAACGACCAGTGCTCACAAGCACTGGTGCTGCCCCTAGGCAGGCTTCTGGAAGATTAAACAGCTTTTTGACAGATAGAGAGTGAAGCTGCACAATAAGATAAATACAGATTTTCACAACTAATCATGCAAAGCTACTCCACTGGAGTCCCAGAATAAAATTATTGTGCTAGAAATGAGCATAATTAGCTCCCTTTAACCAATTTTTGTAATGACCAAAATAAACACCAGTGGTTTTTTTTGGATATATATATATATATATTTTTAATAATGAGCCCTTGGGGCTCTGTGGGTTGGGGGTTAATAGAGTGGTAAGGCAGAAAATCATTTCTCATTTAGCCATAGTCTATACAAGGTGAAGGTTGTAGGACTCCCAAACACACACACACACACACACACACACACTCTACATGCAGGGACACTCTTCTCTATTGATGATGCTGTGGCTGTACAGTAGTGTGATCATGAATGCAGATGCTGGACTCTCTGTGTGACGAGCTGAAGACTTTACATTCGCACGCACTTGATGACGCTTGCTGATGTTTCCTGTTAGATGTCGCCTTGCTCCCTCTCTCTAGCACTAATGAAGTGCGTCGACACGACAGCCTGTGATAAAAAAAAAAAAATCCCACCCTGATTCGCACCTACATGCATAACGTTGTGCGTGCAACATATAACACAGCTATCAAACGTGCACGCTCGGAGACAAACGCCGTCACAGACACACATGCGGCGCGATCAGGCGACAGCTGCGCGCCCTCACATTGACGTTCCGTCACCTGTCAATGGAGACGAAGACGCTATCTTAGCCCATATTTACACACCAGCTGTCTGCCTGGATGGTGTCTGTGCATGTGTGCGTGTGTGTTGCAGTCAGATTAACAGACTAGCATTTGATTGCAGTGAATATTAATGTGGGCGCTCGCCACATTACAGACCTGTAACTTGTTTTATCTAACCACTGCACCGCCATGCGTGTCGGATGATCTTATCCTTCTATTGTAAGTGTGACGCAGGGCTGCTGTATGTTTGTATCTGACCTAACCTCACCTCATCCCGTCCTACTTACAAATTGCTGGTTCGCGGTAGGCTAATTTCAGGCTTCGATGTGACTGCTTGTACATGGAAGAGTGACAGATTTAACACTCCCACTTGATTCCACTACTGGGCATCTCAACATCATTATGAGTTCCATTGTTCAAAGCAGAAAAGTATTTCCTTCTATGAAGGAGTGTAAGCAGTTGAAATGAGGTGAGGTTTCAGGATGACGCCACAGCGAGGATGTCCCATGTCGTGGAAATCCGCCTTCACTGTCCTTCTCCTCGTCCACCTGGTGGTTTCCTTGACGCTCTTTCTTCCCTCAAGCCTCCAGCTGGTTTGGACTTAAAGAAAGCCTCATTTTACTTCTGCTGGTCTTTTTGCCTCACATCTTTCTCAGCTCTGTTTTCTGTATTGTCTGACCCATTTTTGTCCTTGAGTCGGCTGAAGGAAAACTACCAATGAGCTCCGAGTCTGCAGGCTTTCATTGTGTGGATTACATTTTTTCAGTATCAACCGAGTGAGTCAGTGAGGGAGGGGAAGTGGTAGCCACAACCAACGTGTGCTGAGTTTGGAGCAAAAACATAAAAAAGGAAGTCAACATGCAGAAAACATGGCTTCATATAGTAAAGCACAAGAAGACCTCTCTTTTATATGATGTGAGAGTGTATCTGAGTGCTTGAGGCTTGATGTCCAACTGCAAAGCAGTCAGGAAACACTTCTCAGACAGCTGGAATGGCAGCGTCCTTCACGTTGCCACGGCAACCTGTCTTTAGATGCCGTCTTTTGCAGGAAGTCGGGGTGACTTCACACCTCGGCTCACTTGGAGCAGTTTCTAAAAAACTGCCAGCATTTTACCAAAAAAAAAAATCGGTTTATTTTGGCATATGTGAACGCAGCAATCACACTCAGATGCCGAGACGAGCCAGCTGACAACAACGGGTAGAACGAGTAATCCCAGCTCGCCTCAGCAGTTCGAGCCCAGCTCGAAGACAGTAACACCTACTGGGTGTGTGGCTGTGAGTGAATCGCTGTCGACATTCCTCTCTATCATCCTCGTGTCACCACCATGAACGGCCCCTGAGGCTACAAGTGCAGCATCTTAAGTCTACAATGACCATGGGAGCCGCACACACACACCCGCGTGGTGTCTCCGGGCCTTTTCTTTTCTTTGGTCTGACCTGTCAGGCAAGTAAACTCCTTGTCAAGTTCCATATGCAAAATACGATAGGGGTATCGCAACTGGCTCGCCTTTACAGGTACTCGCCCCTGCACCATCTGTGAGCCAGTGGCATCGCTCTCTCCGTCTCTCCTTCCCTCAAGGCACCGACGGGACTCTGCATGGCAGGGGCGTCCTCCTCCCTGAGCCAAGACTAGGCTTGACCGCATACCACAACTAGA
>CAAKHC010012264.1:20351-39223 GCA_901007825.1 Macroramphosus scolopax
GGGGTGAGGGGGGGAGGTGGGGGGGGGAGGTGGAGGGGGGTGGGGGGGGGGGGGGGGGGGGGGGGGGGGGGGGGCTGTCTGCACATACGTCTCTGTGTGTGTGGAGAGATGGAGAGAGATATAGAGGGTTTAATCCCCCCCCTCCGGCTGTCTGGAAGTAGGTGTACACTATACTCCTATGTTAGCATCTAGATGTGTTTAGATGTGTGCGCTGTACAGTCACCACCTAAGTCATTAGCCTCATTAGCGCTCATTAGCAGGCTTATGCTACTTCCAATTAGCATTTTAGCATTGAATGACCCGGCGGTATGCCTCCACCGAACAAACCGTTTCTCTGTGGTCAAACCCTCGACGACGCTGAGATGCACCCGGCGTAAAGGCTGTTCAAAGGCCCGTGTAGCTCAGTAGGGCGATTTGTCACAGTGCAGCAGTGACAGTTGTTAGAAAGACACTAAGGACAACTGTCGCTAAATGCCAGGGTTCATGGCAATGTCAAACGTATTAGACGAAAATGTCCAGAACTTGACAGATGACAGTGCGTCCAGTGAGCCGTGACACAGGGCTGCTTTTCTTCCTCAAACCGCATTAAACTTTCACTGACTAACTTTGAACTAGAATTGTAATTGGGTTTTATATATTCTCCCTCACAGCCTGGGGGAAGCCTCAAACAGAAAATCTAGTTGTCAAGAGTGTAAAGGTGAGTCACTCAAAATATCTATCGACACGTCAGGAGGAAGTGGAAGATAATCGTGACGTCGCCAGTCGGAATCATAACCAGGACCCAAGTAAAAACAACAAGCTGTATTGTAAAGATGAATCAATTAATAAGATGGGATACGAAGCTTTGACAAGAAACTTGAGGAGTATCAGTCTTAACAAACCTCACCTGAGTTGTCAGATGAGGATGACGAGTCAACAAATGAGACGTCAGTCAACAATTCGTCAACAATAAAAACAGAACTTGCCTCGCAGGTTTGTGTGACGTTGCTCGTCGCACTAAATTGAATCACAATAGCTCACTAAACGTGTATACGTGAGGCATTCACAAGCTATGGGAGGTGTTCCAAGGTGTGAACTTGGGTATTTCGACAGAACATAGATATTATCTGGGCGTACAACTGAACAGGGGCTTAATATGACAGGTCTTTCTGCACCGTCAAGACCAATTTCTTCAGGGGAAAGGCTGACTGATAGGTCGGCCGTGGTATCGCTGTGTTTTTTTCTTCCTCCGCTCTAGCTCCCCTTCACTCGCCCCCTGTTTGAATACAGAGGAACTAACAGTGAAATAACAACCCTTGAATCATTTTCAAAAGCATAAAATTCACCTTTCAGGTTCCAAAAAAAAAGAGAATCACAAGTCCTCGCAACATTAATAAAATGTCTGTACATGTAGATATCGTCCTCCTGGAAAGTCCCACTCAGTGTTGCAGCATGAATTCAAAAGGAAGCAGGTTCCAGGAATTTTCTAAGATGTCACAGCGGTTTGCAGAGATGCGCTGCATTCATATTACCATTAAAACGAGAGCCGGGCAGTAAATAGAGCCGCAGTCGGCGGGTGAGAGCCACATACGCCTAAATAAATTGACATGTCTATGAAGATAGCGCTCATATACATGCAGGCAGCTCGCACAAACTTCGGAATCAGTTCAAGTCAGCAGCCTGTTCTTTCCCTCCAGCTACAATCCCCGTTCCCCATCCCCTCCCCCCCTCCCACATGTAAGCCTGAATATTTTACAAATACCCAGATAACAAGAAGTCTTACTGACGCGATTCTAATTCGCTGTGATAGCTTTATCCTTGCAATCTTTTCAATTTGTCCGCTCGCATTTTCTCCTCCGTCAACAGATGGAGGCAATTTTTTTTTCCCCGTTACATTCGGTCCAAACGTTTTCAGAGGACGGACGTCGGGTCAGTTTAAAGTGTAGGTGACAGGAACGTCACACGTGTATCCAGGAATATTTTGCTCGGCCGGTTTTCATTGGCAGCACACAAAGACACTTCAATCAGCGATCGGCGCCTCGCTGTGTGATCTTGCAGATGAAGACCCCAGCCTGAGTGGATGCTCGCTGGAGACCAGCTGTGCCTCGCTCTGCACTTCCAGATGGCCCTCGGGACGCCGCGCTGTGTCTGTTGGTTAGTGTGTTTATGTGTGTGCGACCTTACATCCATGTGTGAGAGACAGTCTCAGATTTGGGCTTGTCAGCACATGTTCCGCAGTGGCCTCCTTTTTAAACACTGACACATTGTGTCATCAGAGGAGCGAGGAGCCCAGAGCCGGCTGGCGTTACCCCTAACCGAGATGTCCTTTCATCTGACACACGTGTTTGTGCAGCTATCGTGGTGGGGACATTCATAACGCATTCCTCGAGCCCCTTAACCTTAACGTTCAAACAGCCCTTTGGAGGTGTCTCGGATAGTGAGGCTTGGTCAAAATGTCCTCACTGTGGGGTTTCAGATCGGTCCCCACAAAGATAGCTGTGCGAGCACAAACACACACACACACACAGAGACACTTTTGAGGACAGAGTGGACCGCTTCAATTCGTTCCATCCACACTGCGGTTGCTGCAGGCTCTTTCATGACAAATCATTCTCCAAGATCTTGAAAAGTCTAAATACCACACACTCTCCTACACAAAAAACACACTTCGACCCACGCACACGCTCCAGCACATCAACACGACCCAACACACACACACGCACTAAGACACAGTCACTTTTTCATCCAGGCTAATACGCGAGAACTGCACACACACTAATCTCGCTGCATTTTCAAAGTACCGCGGACCATTACTGGGGTCCCATCTGCTGGCAGAGACCGACCCGACTCTCTGCCAATAGGTGAGTAGAAACTTAATCATGCCTAATATCTTGTCTGCTAACACATTCTAATGTATTCCCTCTGAAGACTCGTCTAAATCAAACTATAAACCCAGTCCTGGAGCCACCTGGGTCCCTCTGCACAACAACACCAATCACAGAAAACCCATCCAGAGCAGTGCCTAAACTATCACAGTTAATGGAAGGCTGCGTTGGATGGAGAGCTGCACCGAGGATCCACCTTTTCAAATGCTTTGCAGGCATCCTTTTAGATATTGCACTGAATTTAAAACTCCACTTGATGAAAATATGATTAACTTTAAGAGTTTTGGCTTCAATCCAACAGAAGATTTCGCATTTTTCCCTGAAACCTTTTTACCTACATGTTGCTGTAACCACAAATGTGTTCTACATCTTTTCTGACAACTGAAAACAACACTAATAAAAAACAGATATAGCAGCAGTATCTTTTTTTTTGTATTGAAAAACATTGTGTAGTGACTGTTATACAGAGTTGAACTGGATCCTCTCTCCAACACACACACACACTCATTTGTGAATGAATTTGACATCAGTCTCAAACACGGGGTATGACAGCGCCACAAGACATTGGGGAGCAGCATGATGTCGGAGACAGTCATTGCTCCCAGGGTGTGTGTGTGTGTGAGGGAGAGAGAGAAGGTACAGCTGTCAATCACGAGCGGAGAAGCAAGCAAAGCGATACGCTACCTAGTGGGTTCATCAGTACCATGTGTCAGTCATACCCCGAGATCGCATTGATTGTCTGTCGGCACCCATCTGAGTTCGCGCTCGTGTGTGTAATGCAGGCGTGTTGGGCATGATAGTGAAGTGGGGGACGGGCGTATTTTGGTCTTGAGAGAAATATCATGGGGGGTGGGATACAAAGGACAAGAAAAATAATGAGAGAAAGAAAGAGGACGAAACGTCCACAATGATGCAATTATGATTCAATTTAGATTCCTGCATCAATTATGCAAAACATATTCAAGAGACATGTCAAATATTGATAGGCTCTTCAACTTCTCAGACTGTATTCATTAAGGCGCCTAAACTTAACCAGGAGTCTCTCATTAATCATGGATAGATGTCAGCTGGAGGTCTGCATTCAAATTCAGGCAACACTCCCCGGCCTACACACCAGCAAAGGCGATGCCATGTATCCGTGTCTGTCTCTGTGTGTGTCCATATTTGTTCGCCTATCTGCATCTGAGCTGCCATGTAGCCGTTGTCAGTGTTGACCTGTGACCCGTCTTGTTCGGGGGGTGTGTGTGTGAGTGTAGGGCAGGGGGGTGGGGTTGCTGGTTCTGCAGTTTAATAGGCTGCTGAGTTTCGGGGGGGGAACAAAGTTCTTCAGTCATATCATTTCAATTTTTCATTGTGACGCCGGCGGCATTTCTCTCTCAGCCAGTCCATCATTTAGACCCCGATGAAATATCCCCACAACTGACACATTTTGCGCCGCCATTCTGACTTTCATCTAAAGATGGTGAATGTGGTAAACCTGCTAAATATTGGCATGTTAGCATGCTGCCAAACACAAAGCACCATAGCTCCCAAAAACCGCCTCACAGATTGCAAGCTGCAGCCAAAGAACTTCACACTAAATCATTTATTTAATTACTTTGTTTTCCTGTCACTTATGAAAGGGGCTTAAGTATCAAAATACAATATCTAATGCCAGAGGCGTCACTGGTACTGATGAACCTACAGGGTAACACATGGAAAGTAGCTTTATAAAGTGTTTCAAGTGATTGTTCAGCTGTCTGACTGCAGCTTTAATGTTTTGTTTTACTCTCGGCGCTCTTACAGTGTCTCTTTTCGGCCGCAGCAGGCAGCTGCTTTTAGGGAAAGAGCTCCAAGAGCCTCCTGCACGCGATCACGTGGACCAAAATATGACTTCAAATGAAAGATGAAGTTACTGCTAGACGGTTAAATAATTGTTTGATGACACATTAACTTAAAAGGTAATGAGATGTCAAGGTTTTTTTTTAAATTGTTTTGCTTTTGTCAACCTTGAAAAAAAAGAGGCAAAAGCAATACGAATTAGTGAGAGTGAGATAAACAAGGTCAAATAAATCAAATAATACTGATAAAACATGATTGTTATTGTGCTTACGTGTGCATGTGTGTGTTGTCCGTCTACATTCCTTTGCACCGTCATTACTGTCACCGCAACAAATGGCCCCTGTGGCTACAAGTGCTGCATCTTAGTCATATGACACACCTCTGACGGACGAACCTGTTCTCATATGACTGATCCTAGGCCCCAAGTCTGGGTGAGGTCACGGCACGTGGGTTAAAGTTCACCCTGGTCCCCACCCTGAAGAACAAAAGCGAGGACTAAAGCCTTTCAGTGTTGGTGACTTTGATTTTTTAGGCCGCAAGGGGAGTCTTGCTGTCTGACGGTGCTCCTATAAGTGTATGCAAAAAGGGGTTATGTCGGTGCAAGGGTGTGTGTAGCGGGTGCGTGAGAGCTACACGTAGCATCTCGTTCTAAATGCTAAAATTTCGTGTTTGTGTCAGACCACATATGCCTCTGTGTGTTTGTATGTGTGGCGACTGTGATCATGAACCCAAAGTGCAAACCTCCTGCCCCTCCTGCAGGCCTCCCCCTGAGCGCTGCACTTGGCTGGTTGGTGTGTGTGTGTGTACGTGTGTGTACAGGGAACAGCTGTTCTGCAGTGCTACATAGGGAGGTCAGGGAGAGACACGGAGGAACTACAGCTGTGGCCCCGGGGCGTGTGGGAACTGTGGCTTGAACAACGTGGGAGAGGAGAGGAGTCAAGAGGGAAAGGATGAGAGAGGAGCGACAGAGCCTAGGCTTAACGGGGAAAGGTCCATTTGCAAGCTGGGACAAGATAACCAGGGTAAATGAAGCTGCAAAGAAGAGAAGTGAAGCAATACGAAAAGACACAGTAGAAGGTACAAGTCCCCTCTGTGCTCAAGTCCCTTGGAGCAGCTCGAGTCATAGAAACCAGCAGGCGACAGTGTTTTGGCCACAAGGTCGTCCCACAGAGACAGTGGGGGAGAAGCCACTTCACATCCAAAGCAGAGCCAAATGTTTAAAAGCATTAATAACGTCTATAAGCTCATAAACGAGGTTGCTGGTGGAGCATCAGCCCGCCGGCCAAGAATTCAGAGTAACTTGAATAAAGACCAACTGTTGGAGATAATGCGTATTTCAGGACAGCACATAATGTGATAAGTCTGAGGAATCACTTTATAGTTCTGCACAGACAATAATGGGCTGCGGCCGGGAACAGAGGCCCTGCTCCAACAGAGGGAAACTAGTGGCGGAGAAAGGGGCTGACAAAGAGAACTAATAAGGGGCTCATCTCTCCGAGGCAGCAAGTAAAAACCATAGAAGCTGATGTACACCACTTCCATGAGCACGAAAGAAAAAAAAAGCCTCATCTATGCTGAAGCCAAACACTAAATCCCGTCTGACAGATTGGGATGAAGAATAATATCTGCAGCAAGAATAATATTTGCTGCCTACATTATAGGAGCGTACGAGGGAATAGAACGAGGGGAAGGAACTGGGCCAAAATCCAATTTCTGGCTTTTGTGGAAACACAAGAAGAGAGTTGTTCAAGGTGCTACTTAATATATTCCCTGAAACTCTCTCATTCATTTGTAAGCCTCAATTAAACACCGCCAATTGCATCTGTGAGGCAGCCGAGCCCAAAATCATTAAAAGTCTGCAAAGATTAAAAGCAGCATTTGTCAGCGGGCTTTAAAAAAAAAAAAAAAGAGGAAGGAGAAGAAGAGGAGAAATGAAGGAGCGGTAGGAAAACAGAAGAAAGGAAAGTTCTTATATGTGAGTGTTAGCCGTGAACTCTGCGGCAGGTGGTTCGGCTCCGAGCCATGCGAGGTTATAAATATAAACAGATAAATGCAAGGCAAGGCTGTAAAGAAGCTGTTTGAGTTGTGGCAAATGTATGTGCGTGTGAATGCGGTGCTCGAGTGTTGGCGGGGTTAACTCCAACCACTAAATAGTCTCCTAGCAACATGCTCTGATGTATCAGAAGGTCCATTTCTTTTCTTAACAGATGAACCCTGATAGTAAGTCATGTTCAGTGTGGAAGTAGACTTTTTTTTAAGAGAAAGAACACACAAACACACGATAATTCGTCAGCCTAAATGTCACTTCTCCACCCAGAAAGGTTTTATTAAGATACGGCAGAGAGTGATGCATGTGAGGTGGCTGTTATACTCACATCTGTATGCAGGGCGGCTCTGCACCGGCCCCATACGGGGTTCCTCTACTCTCATTGTGCCAAGGTATCTAAGAACCTCAACACTGCCAGCTATTTTACTTTTTAATGCAACCTGGGATTTAAAAATCGTATTTATATGATTTCCAGTGACTACACAGGAAATTGTTTGAAAACATAAAATGAAACTGTGACGAGGTCGCTGCTTGTTATATTACGAAACGTGTTTTTGTCGAAGGCTAAGTGCCCAAACATGTTTAAATACGCTCATTTACATACACTCTGAAAGTCTAAAAAGGACCGCAATTTACCAGTTAATACTTTTAAAAATCCACTTCCATGCCGAATCTCTTTCGCGAACCACTTTACCCGTTGCAACTCTCCATTATCTTTTTTAGAACAGGTTAGTCTCCCAATTAGTTTATCAAATAATGGATACGTCGTTTTGTCTGTAAAATGTCAGAGAACAGCGAGAATAATTCCAGTTAATCAAGGTAATGTCTTTAAACTGCTTCCATTTGTCCAAAACTCAGAAAATATTCAGTGTGTTTTCATGAAAGAGGAAGAAGACAAGAAAATATTTATATTTCTTGAAGCCAGAACCAGTGAATGTTGGACATTTATAATTAAAATCTGCCTCCAACAAAACATTTCATTGTGCTTTTACTTTTGCAGTTTTAAATTGTGTTGACTCATCTCCAACCATTGGGAAATCTTTTAAAATCCAATTGAGGCATTGTAATTTGTGATGTTGGGCTATATAAATAAAACGGACTTGACTTGTTTTAGCGTCTAGATTAGGTCACTCTCGCACAGGCATGTTTGCCACAACCGAATCATAAAACCTCGCAGTGTATATCTTCCCCCGACCGCAGAGACCCACTAGCTTATAATTGTCTACACTTGTAGGTTCCTGCGTTAAAATTGACAGATGTTGAGAGCTACGTGAAAGCTCATGGACGACTGCACTTACAAGTAAAACCGCTGATTGTGACCATTCCACTGAAATGAACTGATTTTGGCTGCAGGCATAAAAGCCGGTTATACCGAGGAAGAACCCGGCATATAATACCTGAACTATCTATGTCCTTTAAGCATCTAATTCTTGCAAACTCACAAAGACCTCCACATGCAGAGGAAACAAAAGCAGTATTCTTATCAAAGCCCTCTTTCACGATATAATATGAATGAAGCAAGAATGAACAAGAGGATTCCTGGTCGGAATCGCTGGCTCAACACTGGAGAATCTAACGATACAGGAGCTGCATGACATTCCTGCACATTCCACCGAGATCTCTCCATCACCGACTTCTCCGGTTAATCTTTGTATCTGCATTTTTCAACATCTCTCTGTCTCCTGCTGTGTCTTTCTCTGTATCCGACTATATTTCAGAGCAAGTATTTCACTCGGCAGACTCACGAGGGGATGTGATGAGGAGAGAGAGGGGAACAATATCAGAAAAAGGAGACAAGTGATGAATAGGTGCGCTGTGTCCAAAAAAAACTGTCACCTTGCCTCCTATCTCAGTTTCGTAACTTTCACAAGAATCTTGCAAAGGTCTGTCTCGATCATTTTAACGTTAGGTATAAGAGAATTGTCTGATGATATAATCATTGTACCAGACGTTAACGCGAGGTGGGCCTTAGTCTCCTTTCCATTGAGAAGTCTGTGGCATTTCTGCGGTGCAGCCGAGCAGAGAGCCAGCCTTCTCTTCTTGTACCTGGAACAGAGGGATATTGTTGCCACAGAACCATGACTTCAGCTACTGAGCATTCCTGCCTCTTCATTTCACACCAGGAAATGTTACAAGGTAAGGTGAGGCGGGCCAGGGGAGCGAACACACAGGCACAAAGACAACGAGATGAGCAAAGGACGGGTGAGGAAGAAATATTAGCAGATAATGAGAGAGCAGCCCTGCAAACGGTATTGACACTTATTTTCTCACACTCAGATGCATCCCCCTGTTTCCTCTCTGCAAAGAAACTGGAGGGAAACGATGTCGCAACTTTGACCTGCCTCAGTGAGAGAATGTCGTCTCCAATCCGAGCATTTGCACGGGGCAGCGGCTTTATGTCGTTAGTCACCCGCTCCGGCACTGGCACGCTTTCTACTCCCCGAAAGTCATAAAAATCCCACCAGTACTGCTGCATTAACCATCCGCGACAAATGGACCTCCGTCTGGCGGGCGAGTCAGAAACATACACACACGCAGGGCCATAATACCGTTTGATATTTATTATAGTCACTCAGCTCAGGCAGCAATTTTTGTTAATGTCCACACACACATATGGAACCTATGAGATTGCTTGTGTTAGTTTTAAAAATGAAACACACACGCTCTCCGTCGCTCACACCCCATCCGGAAAAAACAACAATTTAAAAGCTGGTGCGGCATTTAATCCCGCCGTAATGGATTTACCTCCAGCTGAGCGTCCAATTACCGGAGCTATAAATGCTAATGGTAGTGCTAATCATAACAATAGCATCGTAGTTTAGAACTGCTAGCTAGGACACGCTGCTTGGTTTAGCTCGGCGCAATTACAACTAAACACATAAAGCCGGCGGCTCCAGCTGATTGAATCTGTTATCACAACAACTCCCGTCTCTCCACTCTTTATTCTCCCTAAACACAACGCTAGCTTCTTTCTTTCTACCGGCTCTTTGACTTAGCTTACCTCCGCGAACCAGGCCTCGTATCAAACCCAGATTAATTTGTTTAATGGTAAACACCTCGGGCGTGCGGGCTCTACAAATGCCTCTCTGCAGAGGAGCTCTTTTTTAATTATAACTAATTGAGTACTTTCAAACTGCACACCTACATCCCGAGGGACACACAAATAAATCGAGTACTCACCGGACATACAGGAGGAAGACGAAGGTAATTTCAAGCAATGCAGAAGACAACATGCAGTCGTCGTTAAAGTTGTAAATGAGTCAGTTTGCTGTTATCGCGAGAAATAACAAGATCTACCTGATTAATTGTGGAAATCTAAAGGATTGTAGCTGGTATCTTATCATCTGCACATCCACACTAGCACATTAATCAATGCTATACTTTTATATATTATTATTATTATTATATGTGTATAATGCCATTTCTGCATATAGGAACTAAACACAAGCTGCTGTCTCCATTATTTGCATTTTTCTTTTCACATGTTTATTCTGCCTATCTCAATGGAGCATTGTGCTGTTATCTGCCTATCATTGTATGGCTGCTTAACAAGTAGAGATGTCACAATAGCCTTGACAATAAATCTGTACGTCCTACTTCTCTATCATAACGATTATCTAGAGTGACGTGTTGACAGACATGCCAAGTTCAGACTTGCAGAGGACAATGTGACACTCAAGGAGCTTGTATCCTCATCTATTGGCTTTGTTTTTACTAAAGGAATATATAATATATGAAATAGATGTATGCTTGTATTATTTCCATCATCCACCAGTCTGATCAGTTGTTTTTTTATTTGATAGATGATACGGCGCATTAACGCTAAAAAACATGATCATAATCTTACGTTTACTTAAATCCAAGAATCAGTTTATATATCATAAAAAGATAATTTCGCAATATTAATAATCTGTTGACCGACTAATTGGATCCCTGACTGAGAAGAAAAGACCAGTGGGATCAATGTCGGCATCTATCTGGTCATCTACCCTGCCTGATTCCTCTGGCTCACCTCCCCTCCTTAATGTTAACTGGGTCATCTGTGGGAGAGGCATGGTGCTCTCCTGAGACGTGCATATACATGCGAACGCACGTGCCTTCATTTGGAGTAGTTCAAAGGAGTCCTATAAAACATTTACAACATGGTTAGGCCTCCACCCCTCCTCCCCCGTCTTGCTCTTTTGGCTGGTTTTGTATCTTCCCCTCGTCCTCAGGCTCTCTCCTGTGATTCTCTGTGCTATCATGAGTCTGGACTTTCTCTCCTTGTCTTGTGCGATTCTTTCTCTCGGATCTGTGAATGACCTTGGGTTAAACACATTTAATTAGTGCTCACAGGATCCGCACGCCCCCTCCTACTGGCAGCTTAGAGACGAGCCCCCTGGACCAACCAGCTCGCGCAGCAAGTGTGCATGTGTGTGCAAAAGGGTTTGTTTGCTCCACAAGTTGAGTTGGTAGAGCACTAGACGATGTCAGATTTCACTCGGGCGCACACTCACTGTCCTCCGGCTTGATAATTACACTGGTCTTAGCCAAGGTCTTGTAACGCTCAGAAACAAAACAGACAATGGCATCTGCTTGTGTCAGATTCCCTCTCTTCTCTCAGACCTCCAGGCCTCCCTCGTTCCTCACAATACGCCGAGTCACTTGGATTGAAGCACGCAGCCTGTGACACTTCTGCTGTGCGAGATCCGACAGCATATGTAACACACGACAGGAATGTTAGCGCATTGTGGTCCTTCAAGTTTTTGACATCGGGCAACCGTCTCAGAGGCCGGTGCTGCAGACAATATTCAAACACATGCGGGCCTGGGGGGGCCCGGTTGACCCCTAATGAGCAGCACACAGGACACGGCTGTGGACTAAAGACGTCCTTGTAAGTACAAGAGAAGGCAATACAACAGGTTATATTCTTTAATTATAATAAATGTGCAGGCTCTAAGCGGATGGCTGCATGTGGTGGAACAGTATTCATTATAA
This sequence comes from Macroramphosus scolopax, assembly GCA_901007825.1. Classification (NCBI taxonomy): domain Eukaryota; kingdom Metazoa; phylum Chordata; class Actinopteri; order Syngnathiformes; family Centriscidae; genus Macroramphosus; species Macroramphosus scolopax. The sequence continues at coordinate 32,061 of CAAKHC010012264.1, forward strand.
AGAGGGAAGGAAAGTTCTGCCGGAGAAAATGAATAAAACTATTAAAAACAGCAGTGAAAAACATCAGAGCGCACCGTGTTTGTCTTCTGCTCGTCATAGATACATCCTATATACTGTATATATATATATACATATGTTCGTATATGTTGGCTGATACATATACAAACACTAATTGTTTCATTTTGTGTATATAGGTACATATAGGTACCAGCATTTGCCATAAAAAGTCCTGTATCAGTCTAGATGTGATAGCTGAACTCACCACATCATACTACCATACCTGATTGAATAATTAATGAATATTAACTAGGTTTAATCTGAGCAGCTCATTCCAGGAAACTATTTTCTATATAATTAGTACCAAATAACAAAAGTTCTAATTACTTATTAATTATAGACCGCGTGATAACAACAGATTTTCTCCTGAGGGGTTAATCGAGAACCAAAACAGGAAAACAAAAGTCTTCAGCATCTTCAAAATTGGAGTGAAACAAAACAAAAGAACAAAACAGAACATCCATGTTTTTTTTTTGCCTCCACTAGAGAAGCAGTGCGGTGAAACAAATCAACTGCGCTTGGGTTTGAAATATGAAAAAGGCAATTTACTAGACAAGATGAGAGAAAATAAAGCTATGGTGGTCTGTTTGAAAGCTGATGCAATCTACTTTGCAGTGGAACATCTGGGGAAATAAAAAGGTCACACGGATTTATATTTAGATGCCGCGGGGAGAAATATGCTTCTCCGCTCTGTTGTGCACCCAGAAGCCGACAATGGCCCGCGACGAAGAAGCAAATTAATGTAGCGTTAATGGCGGCTCACTGTACGGCTAATGGCTGCAAGAGGTTCATCTCTGGTGAGCACGGCGGTGTTGAGGTGAGGACCAGCGGGCCTTCAAGTTAATCACCCATCAAGATAAATATATATTGACCGTCGAAGGACTAGGTGACACTTCTGGGAGGCTTTACATTTGTTGATGAGAGTTACATGAGAAAGTTCACGATGTGATGTCGGCGTTGATGTCCAGATGAGTGGTTCCTCCCGTGTCCGTGCATTTCATACAGAAGGACGAGGTGCAATTTTCCCGCCTTGAACACACCGTGTGAACGAGGCTATAGAGACTTGAGAGTGGTGTTATTCTCCTCAAGTGACAGCGAGTCCCCGAGTACGCCTTCGAATCACCTCAGACGTATGAGAATCACTTTCCACGAGATTTAAAGCTTGGCCCCTTTTCCTCTCCGCCAGCCTCGGAGCTGATAACTGACATTAAGGCCTTGTTTAGCTCCCAGGTACGCCGACAATAGCTGTGTGCTGAAGGCGTCGCCTGGTTTTAATGTCTTTGTCACTTGCGATGGAAGCTGGATCTCATCAGTCCTCTTTACGACTCTTTGTGTTGGAGATCAAACCCCCTCAGGGGTTAACTTGAGAGGGAGGGAAAATATATATTAAATATGATGATGGAGACGAACACCGTTGGGGTTAGGCTGAAGGGGAAAGCTGGGGCACATCTCAGGCAAACCCAGGACTAATTAGGGTGCATGCAAACACCAGAGGGGGCCCACAAGGCCCTGCTTTTCTCTTCTGCTTCGAGAGCGCCTGTTCCGCTATCTTTCCAGTAAAGACCTCGTAGACAGACTGTGATTAATGCTGGAGACTCGCTAGTTGGCCTCCTCTCTGCAGAACATCAGAAGGGACGCGGGTTTAACCTGTGACTGATCTGCGCTGATTCACCTCTAATAAGTCACAGACAGCGTTCAACCTCCGGAGCTCCTTCGGGCGCGGCGGCGCGTCAGTCGGCGTCCGCCGGAGCACACTGGAGCAGCGCTAACCTTGTCAAAGCGCCCATCTGTCGGCTGTCTTTTTGGGGATGGGGAAGACACTGACAGGCAGGGAGGCGTCATCTCTCTGGCACCATGGGGGTGGAGGGTGAGTGCACCGGAACGGCAGAGGAAATTAAAAAAAGCACTGTTGACATGCTTTAAAGTCCTTTTTAATGAATAAAATGAATATAAAAGCTTCATTAGTAGTGTTCTTGTTGCATTATTATGTCTGTATTGTAATTCTATAGCACACAGCAGTTAATATTCTACATGTCTCACGTCGTGGTAATAAAGCAACAGGGGATGTAGATATTACACCGTTTAAAATAGATTAGAAACTAATTCCCTGACATGGCTGTTAAGTCACTAATCAACTTATCTTAAAACACAGTGACAGTGTGCAGGATTAGCGGTGCATTAGAGGTTAGAATAATAGGAAAATATCATATACGCTCTGTGCACTCTCCAAGCGGTGGATTATAACAATCACTGTATTTCAGCTTAATTCAGCCCGATGCTTTAATAGACCTCAGAGATCGTTCATCAGCGTGTCCCTTTTATGGAAAGCGGTTACACCTCTGTTAGTTTTATAATTAGCTCATTTGTTATGAGCGGTAAAAAAAATGAGTCGGGCCGGAAACTCGACAATAAAAAAAAAGGGGTCCGACCCGTCGGCAGTGCGTCTTCATACAGCACTCGCACACATCTGATGAACAAAGCTCCCAGTCAGCTTTTCCAGACGTACTTTCAACATGACGCAGTGGGAGCCGGCTGATTCATGATTCACTGTTATGACAATAACACTGACTTTTTTTTTTCGGGGGGGGGAGACGTACAATGACTTTGTATGGACTTGGCAGATGTCTGAAAACCCCAGGTTCTCCTAAAAACAGTACACAGAATGAGCTCATCTTCCAAGGAAGGTTTTAAAGTGAGTAATGCCAGCCTCCTCAGCCACGCTCATTACAGACGAATTAGACCGTATCGTTGCGGTAAGCTCCAGTAATCAGACTACCTCGGCAGCTAAGCTTAATTGGCTCATCACTCAGCTGACATTCGCTCTGTGTACGTTAAAAAAAGAGAAAAAAAAAAAAGGACTGCTGTCATTATTGTAGCACTTGAAATAGCAGGAACAAGGTAGAAGAATCTAAATTGTTATTGTCTGGAGATGTTTTTGAACAAGGCAACAGTGGATCTGGGTCACAGTATAATAAGAATATTGTAGTCATCAAGGAGGTTGTTACACTGCTCATGTTTGAACCATAGTTACAACACTAACTCATCCCCCTGTCCTGCCTGTATGAAAGAAAACCAACGAGACGCTGGAGACCGGCGGCTGCACCGACGCTGACCACGATCCAAATGTTCATTTACTTTATCTAAACCCAACAAATATATCTGAGGCAAATAAAAAGCCACCGGATTGGATTTTAGTACATCTGCCTGGTGCTTGTGATAAATATACGGGCGAATATGCAGAGGAACCGCACACCACGTGAAACAGAAAACAGGAAACAGATGACCGAGGGAGATGGAATCAGACGGCGTAAGAGCGGAAATTAATGAACAAGAGTGGGAGAATGTGAAAGAGGCCGGCAGTTGTTGTTGGCTTGTCTGGGCCTCCTTGTGCCAGCCGCTCTGAGGAGCTCAGATATCCGTCAGCTCCGCCTCTCTCTCTCTGTGTGCTTGACGGGTTTACGGAAGGGTCCCTTTTTTTTTTTTTAAATGAAGACTCCCCTACTGCTGGCACAGCTCCAGATGAAGAGTGAAGGGGATTCCTGAGCCCGCGGACCTCGGCGAGGAGACGGACGAGTGTGGAGGAAAGAGTCATGGAGACGCAGAGAGAGAGAGAGGAAATAAACAAGGAAGGGGTGACACAGAGTGGAATGGCGTGCACAAACACACACATTTAGACAGCGAGACACAAGCTCGATAGGGGGTGCGGGGACCTATTTGACGTATGTTCAATGCCTCCTATAGACATTTGTGCCACATGTTTCAATGCATCAGCCACAGGGCTAAAAATGGTGCAGCATGATTTGGTTAAAAAAATACACCTCAGTGACCTGATAATTTATAAAAAAAAAGAGAGGTCGCTTGTGTCAGACAAACCCGACATGACTCCAACCCTGATGATAACAGGCGCCGTGCTCCGAGCTCTCTGCAGCAGCGATGGGATGAGACAAAACAAGGCCTCCTGTCCTTTATTTGATTCTGAGATAAAAAACCTACTAAGGAACGACACTTCGCACTCGTGTTGACTGAAGCAAAACAAGCCGTCAAGCGGCGCCGCGGCCGGTAAACGGGTCATCCTAATATCCACTCGCCACACTCGCCTATTTCACAGCCCGTGTGGCTCCGGGATTGGTCCAGATATCGCCTTACGTCGAAAACCGGCTCACAGGCGGTTATGCCGGAGTTTAGCTTTTTTTTTGCGACACAATTGAGGGGAATATTCAGCAGCGTTTTTTTTTTTTCCTCCGTAAGCCCCTCAAGAGCGTTAACTTATCAGCGGGCACACACCCCTATCAACAGCCTTGCTCCAACGCACCGCGAGCTGAGGAGTGTCAGAGAGGGGGGGGGGGAGAAAAGACGAGGAGAGAGAGGCAGGCGAAGAGGCTCTCTGGAAGGCTTTGATATGTACTCAGGAACATACATGGCTACTCCACCGGCTAATGCTGCCCTCCTTGAACACATCTGTGTGTGGGACAGGAGGGGGGGGGAGGCTTACGAGTGTCGAGGAGTCAATTCCTCACTCTCTCCTGTCCCTTGAGACCCATTCTGCAGCCTGTAGATAAGTGTGGAATTCAGGCTTGGTGGCAGTCGTTCCTATGTGACTGCCAGCCGGGCCAAGACTGAAACCTGCCGCAGAGGAAGCTTATAAAACGGTATTAACATTCTTATGGCAGGACAGGCGGGAAACCAGCCACCTACAGTGAACTATATACGGGCTGTAACAATGTCAGGATGATCCGCTGAGCTGTGTGGGCTTCATTACTCGTGTTGGCCGAGTTCTCCCCCTGAAACTCTCGGCAGCGAGCCCCACTGACTGCTGTCTCCTCTCTATACGTCTCAAACCAAAGCGCAGTCACTTCTAATTAAATATATAGGAAGAGGACAGTGTGGCTTGACAGCACAGCGTAAGAGAGTGTGTGTGTGGTACGGTGGGGAGGGAAGAGAGATCAACACACTACTGAAAGGACCTGACAGCTCTTGTCCCGACGGGACGGAGTCCACTGAGGAGGTTCAGACTCAGTGAGTGTACGGGGGGGTCGGTCCTATACAATAACAAGCCAGGAACCGCGGCACTATAAACTACTCCTTACGTTTATAAGTGGTACTGCTTCAGGAGGAGGCGATGACAGTTTACATCGCATCACCCGTGAGTTGTATTCCAGAGGCGGCGGCGGCAATTTAAGCATCATTTGCTTCTTTAAACAGCGACCCAACAGAAGGATGAAGGGCAACACTGCGAGAGCAGAGCACTTTAAGTGCTACAGGCGTTTAACACAAAACCGCACGAGGAAAAAGGGAAAAAAGAACGGAAGGAAAAATAAAAGAGGTAAGAGCAAAGTGTCATGGAGGATGTGCGGCGAGCTCCGGCGTGTTCTCTCATCTTCTGCTGCAGACAAACAACAACACGCTTATGAATCGACACCTGTTTTTTTTTTTTTTTGGACAGCCTCGACAAAAATTCAACAATCAAAGACCGACAAGGGTGGAATTTATTCCAAGCTGTTTTATCCGATTTCATTTAATTGCGCAGGTGCTTCGCTATTGTGCTCTAAATCGTTCCTCAAATAAGGCGGGCAAGAAAAAGCGAGTGCTATTTTGGATCCTGAAGTTACCATGCGAGCACAGAAACAAAAGAAAGATTTGCATTCCCACAAGGTCAAACAAGTAAACTAAAAACACAACATTCCTGCTTTAAAGCCGTGCTGGTGCTTGTGCAACATGTTCCAAATAGATGAAATGTCAAAACGCCTCTCGACGGAGGCGACCGAACAATCCCCTGCATTTGTCACGGCGCCACATTTCGGCGTGACTGAAAGGGAATCTGATTTGAGGGGTAAACGTTTGATTTTCTCCGGGGCGGCCCGGCGCTTCGCAAACCAGCCTCCAGTCAAATGAGAAAAACAAAGCAGCGTGGCGAAGAACAGCGCCGCCCGCCTAATGCTGATGGAAGAAAAACAAGGTGAGCGTTGGAGACCGGGCGGCCACCCGGAGCAGGGCGAACATGGGCCGAGAGCGCGGGAGGAGGCGTGCGGGAGTGTGTCGCGGTGAAGTCCTGCGTATTTCCCTGCTACCACCGCCACCACTTTGTCTGACTGATGAGTTCAAACGGGACATGGTAATAGCCTGTCTCCAACATTCCCCTAACCATAAATCTCTCTGCAAGAAAAATGGGAAAGCAATCAGGTGGGAAGACGCTTGCATGTGTGTGTGTTTGCATGTGTGTGAGGGATAAAAAGGAAGATATACGAAGTGAAACGAGACAATAACAGAACGGCTGCGACATGACTGTGTGTCGTGTGCATGCGGCAGAGAGCGAGAGCTGGTGTATGTGCGTGAAATTAAATGCAAAAGTGGGCTGTGATTGAGCGTCTACTGTAAGAAAAGGACGCAAAACAAATGATGAGTGGGTGCTTGAGCACTTGAGATATGAAGCTTGTTTTAGCGGGGCATCAAAAAAAATTAAGCCGGCGTTCTTGCCAGGCACTTGATTAAAGAGTGAGAGACAATAGAGAGCCTTGCCCTTTTCTTTAGAGCAGTTAAACCATTAAACGGGGCAAGAAGAGTCATTCCGCGGTGACTTTTGGCAGCCGGCGCGGGGTGGAGAGTCGCCAAAGATTAAAGGATTTACAGTGAAAGAGATGGAGGGCGAGAGGCAAGAATGGAGATGGAGAGAGAGAGAGCGAGAGAGGAGAGAGAGAGAGAGAGAGAGAGAGAGAGAGAGAGAGAGAGACCTCGGCCAGTAAGGGATGTAGTTCTGCATGGAGCATCGATCAGACTCCGACCCTTCCTCTTTATCATTCAGCTCCTTATCATGAGGGGAATTAATAAACAACTGGAGTGCATACGTTATGGTGTCGGTGTGCACACAGGCAGGCCTCGCCGTCAGCATTCACACAGTAGCACACACACACACACACACACACACACACACACACACACACACACACACACACACACACACACACACACACACACACACACACACACACACACACACACACACACACACACACACACGCACAGGCTCTTGAGTGACTAAGATGTAGGGCCTCATCAAAAGCACAATGCAGCCAGTGTGCTCGCCGCGCTGCATTCAACCATCAGCGCTG
>CAAKHC010012265.1:3847-15843 GCA_901007825.1 Macroramphosus scolopax
CCCGGTACTTCATAATCACATGATGAACTTTGGAAATTGACTGCAGTGTTTCGGTGGTTCATTGGCATCAGGGAATTTGGCTTGTGTGTGTGTGTGTGTGTGTGTGTGTGTGTGTGTGTGTGTGTGTGTGTGTGTGTGTGTGTGTGTGTGTGCGTGCGTAAGGGCTAAACAAAACTCATCGTTGGCATTTTATTCAGCCAGCTTATAACTGATTGTGCTCTCGTAGCATAATATTCCGCTGTGTCACGGCTGCAGGCAGCGGCGTGTTTGTACCTTTACTTGCTGAAATGAATGATAAAGGACATTATCCTTTAACTTCACAGCTACACACACACACACACACACACACACATTGTAGGAGTCTGCCAAACACAAGCAGGTACAACAACAAGAACCTTCATTAATAATTAAGTGTGGCAGATAAATCATGACACTAAGTTTCTCTTGCTTTTAATTACACCCACAAACATAGAAGCTGATACTGAAATATGAGGTTTAACAAAAGAGAACGTTTAACAAAGACGTTTTGAAGCTAATGAAGACGCCTGGGTATCACATATTGTGCTGGAAGTCCAGCAGAAGTTCTCTTAAGGTTTGTAAAGTTGTCGACCAGATGTTCCTCGGGCCTGTTCGACGATGCAAGTTCAACACATCCAGGATGACTCGTTTGACAACTGCTATCAAGGTCACAGCGGCGGTTATCAACTGGTTTAGTTAATCCAGGTTTTCCCAGTGTTAACATAAAAGGGGCGGGGCTGACACCTGATGACCAATCCAAACACGGAGGGGGAGGGTGGAGACATGCATCCTTTACTGATGAAGAGCAATACAGTATCACTAACTAGCAGGATGAAGAGTATATAAGGTTAAATCAGGTCAAGGCCTCTGTGGGGACGACTGTCATGTCTGCATGTCTGACCTCTAAGAGACGTGCTATTCATCGTATTTTATTATTATTGTCATCAGGAGATGCTTGTGGTGGTGGACGCTCGCCTCCACCCTGACACAGTCTGCAAAGGTCATCCAGACATGAACAACTGCATTTTTGTGCTCACTCTTTACACTCGTTCTCCATGGAAACTTCACTTTAACTTTGCACCAAGCTGACACATCTGTATCGACAGCACTGCTTCGTTGGGTCATTAATTTTCATTCAAACTTGACGGACCTTGAAGGCCAATTCAACCCGTTGTAGACGCACGCAGACGGGAAGAGGAATCATCCCAACCAAGTGGCGCGCTGGTCGAGGTCTCGCCAGCTCGAAACAAAGCACATCTGCCAGCCGCAGGTGAACATTCAACAGGTGCACTTGATGCCACAACTCTCACCGCAACCTTCATCAAAGGGTGGTCTTCCTCCTGAGTATCAGGTCGGACGAACAAGAGCAAACACAAAGGTTCCACAGTTGTAACGCTGCAAAGGGGCCAGTCGGATCAATCAAGGGAGGCAGACTGGTGATCACAAGCTACTTTGTTATGGAGGAACTCTTCATATGTTCGGACCAGTAAACATCACTGGGAACCAGTCGTAGACCCACTAATACAATAATCAAGTGACAGTAAGAGTTACTCCATCAGGTTTGTTCTAAATATCATCAGCATGTTCAATTAAATCACGGAAACAATGTGTAAATATTCCTGGTAAAGAATATTAAAATGTTTTAAAATAAAATAAAAAATGTTTCATGAAATATCAGATGACAAATATCATGCAATAAAAATGGTCAATGATGAAGTGGGTCACGGAAATATTCTGTTTAAGATTAATTAATATTCCTTTTAATCCAGTCCCAGGATGATTGACAGGCTGATAATAGCCAATGTTATTGGATTATTACAGGTTAAATGTTCACAGACCTGCTGGACGTTCATTGATCATCGTCACTCTGTGAACTAACCTCACCTATAAATCAGAAACCTTTAGAAGAACTTTTAAGAACAACCCTGATAATCACAAGAAGGGAATTGCAATTATGAGTGTGATCTGCATTTAAATAAAAACCTAATCACATTCTCTGCTGACCTGCTGCAGTTTCTACCTAAAGTAATTAAATAGAAACAGAGATAACAGAACTAGCTAAGCTAAATTAGCCAAGTTACTAACTAACATGTATACAAATCTAGCATCACATTAACCTGACCTGCATGCAAATAAGTTATTGAAATCCAAAATACTGGAGCCTCCGTCTTCACCATGTCGCTGAAGGTGCTGATAGCTTAATTATAAACGTTGCCTTGCTGCTAATGAAACCATGACGATGCATCGCACTAAAAGGGGTTTGCACAGCTTCAGCAACACCGGCAGCAACGTGATTGTAACTGTGCACTCACACCAGAAGATTCCTGAGCAGCACCTGCAGCAGCTGCGGCTGCTGCAGGTGCTGCGGGTGCTGATGCTGCGGGTGCTGATGCTGCGGGTGCTGCAGCTGCTGGCCTCCAGCCGGCTGGTCCAAGCAGCGCTGCAGACATCAGTTTGGTTCAGGCCAACATCACATTTGTAGTGGAGCCTTTTGGCAGACCAGCTGTGAAGACGACACCACATCAACGTGTTCATGTTTCTCTGTATGTTTCGTCCTGTTTCTATCTTTTCAAATTCATATTAAAATCAGGTTATTTAAGAATCATTCTACTTCCCCTCTGAGGTTTCTCTTTTGTCTCCTACAACAAATACACATGTTAACAATGAACTCTAAGCAGCATCCTCATCCTCAACTTCCTCTGTAACCAGCAAATGTCACTGCTCTTGGAAAAGCATCTATCAGAGACCTTGAGTTTGCCTGTCAGTGAGTGACTCAGTTTGGTTACCACACTGTCTCATAGTTATTATAAACCTCCCGTCTGATTTTCATGAGGCTTGTTAGAACCGGCCGAGACTTTTCTTTACATTGTCTTTGGTGCAGGTCGGTGCTCTTTGAGTGCATTTACATTTATTAGAAAATGGTTGCCAAATGTCTATAAGGAACATCTGTTACCAAGAAGGTACAGTGTGTGTGTGTGTGTGTGTGTGTGTGTGTGTGTGTGTGTGTGTGTGTGTGTGTGCTCACTCTTCATCTTACAAAGCCGTCTGAAATGAAGTGTCAGAGCTTATCCAGCAGGGTGACCCAAATCTCGTTTTTCCTTTCACACTGGATGACTCACTGCTGTGACAAATGGTTGGTGTGTGTGTGTGTGTGTGTGTGTGTGTGTGTGTGTTATGTTGCCATGTAGTAAATGTCAATCAAAACTTACATTTTCTGTATTTGTCACACTCATACAAGCCACATTTCTGTCTTCATGCCTCACTTGTATGATTATACTTTTTAATTTACAGTTAAAGTAAAAGTTTCCCGACTTCCATCCGTCTTGTGGGCTAATCAAAGAGATGAGAGAAGTGCTTCACTTCTAATCAATGCAGCCGTCTACACTGGCTTCACCGCGGCTTGTGCTTTCTGACCATAACTGCGACCTGAAGCATTGTTTCGGCTGCGAGTCGCTGGTCATCAGACTTGTGCACATAATTGATTATCTGGGCTGTGAGCTCTGTCAGAGCTTGTCAGCTCGTCGGCGGTGTCGCGGCTCAACCGATGCAGCTGCTGTTGATCTGTTGCTTTCACTCACTGTCCGGCTGATATGGACAAAGTTAGTTCGGATATTTTGACCCTGAAGTTCTCGTTGTACTTTGAGTTCCCTCCACAATCCGTCCTCCTCCTGTGGACCCTCCCATTGTCCCACCGGGTTCATTTACACTATTAATGACACATAAAACCATCACATCTGTATTGTGTTGTGATCACTGACATTCAGATGCAGGTGTCCATACGTGGATCAGTTAACCTCAGTTAACCTCAGCCTGCTGATCTCTCGGGCCGATGGATCAGCCAATGTTTCCAGGCTTCACGCCGGAGCTCAGATTACACCTGCATCTGCAACATTAAGCACACATTTCTTTCCATCTCAATATTTGATGATGTCAGAACGATGTGGACAGTTGACAGACTTTATCTTCAGGTCGACCATCAGGAGCTGATTATTGCCAAACCTGGACTGTATCACACGATAAGTTGATGTTACTGAGATTGTTCCAGCATAACTTAGAAGGTTCCGACTTGGACCAGACTGGAACTGTATTATAATTGTATTATAATTCAGGGAACCGATCGCTGTTAGTTGGTGGTTCTCTGATTGGCGTCACCAGCTGTTCCTGCCCTTCACCTCCGTCACGATGTACGCGACCTTTAAAATCTGCTGCTGACATTCAAACACTGCAAGTAGAAAGAGAAACTTTATTTAATACAATTTTATAAATTTTTACTCCAGACATTTAGAGGACTTGCAGACACGCTGTCCCACCTCTTATGTACTTTATTTATGTTATAAAAAGTTTAAAGGCAAACCTTCCTAAATATTTAAGTCATTCATTGCATTACTTTTTATGGTCCCGAGTAAAGAGAAACTCTGCCTTCCTATCCTCGGTCTCTCTGCAGCCTCATCTCTTCCGTCACATCTTCATCTCTCCCTCTCTTCCTCCTATTAGCTCTGACTAACAAGGAAGATGTACGGTCATCAGCACCGGCTCTGTTCAATGACTTAATAAAGTCAACTCAAAGCGACACCAGAATAACAGAGACATGCAGTAAATGATGCTCTAAAACTAAATAAATAAATAAAACCATGATTCATATGTTAATTTTCTATCTATCACAATGTGGTAAATGGTGTCAGTCAAAGTGATTTACTGTTGGTTCACATGTTGCAGGTGAACACATTCAGACACATCAGGAGCAGCTACAGGTTCAGCGTCTTGCTCAAGGACCCTTCGACAGTCTCTGGGATTGAACCGGCAACCTTCTGATGACAGGACTGCCACCACTGTACATGGAGCCCCTGACGCAGCGCTGCTGTTCTGTCCAGCACAACCATGAATCTTTACTTCACTCTGAGAGCGACGGCAACAATTGTTGGATTTAATCTGTGAAACCAACATTCAACTCATTTATTGTGTTTATCAAAATACCAAATTCAACGTTAAATCACGGGTGAGCTGCACAGGAGGACAGTGGTGTTCACGGGAACACACTGAAGCAGATTCATGAACATTAGTTGGATTAACTGTCCACATATTAGGAATCCACATCGCTACTGTCTCACCTGAAAACCATTTAAATCTAATGCAGTGACAATTTACCAGTTATACAGCAGAAATTACATCATTCAGGATGTGATTGCTGCTGGATGGTGTAAAATGCTGATTGCTGTATTTCTCTGGCTCATGCTGCCCTTGAATTAAGACAGTTTAAGGGACTAAGCCATGTTCAACTCGCTGAGTGCTAATGTGCAACGGTCATTTGCTCTAAAGGCTTCTGTTTTGCATGAGTTGATATTCGGCAGTTGCTATGCTGAATTCCAATCAAGTAGTAGATGGATATCTGAACAGATTATTAATACAGCCAAACAGACCAGGAGCTTGCACTTCAAATAAATACAATATAACATATAATTGACCTATTAGGAATTGCAAAATGCTGTGCAGCTCTTCATTCAATTGTTGCAGATTTAGAAAGCACATCAGACATCTTCATCCTCATTTTCTAGCCGTGTCTTTATTGCTTCCACACATTACCTACTGCAGAAAACAATTGAAGGTTCAGTCCATATATGGGCGTGTTTGCATGTTTCCCCTGCGGATCGGTCAAAAAAAGTATTATAAATAATAAAATGTTATTTTCCCTTCTGAGTGAAAAGTGACCACATTAATAATTCCTGTCCAGTTTGATTTCCGCTCAGACAAAGTGAACACAAGAGAACGACGCTGTACTTCTGACCAGCCGGCGACACCGAGGTAAGAAGGGCCAATAAACAGCACCACTATGTAGAAACATTACATCACCCACAGAAATAACCCAAAGAGACAGAACTGAACTGCACACGACCCACGAAGTCACAGCACACAGCCTGTATTCTGCTACATGCAGCTACACAGAGAGTCCAGCGTGTACGTGCAGCGGCTGCAAATCAGCAGACGGGAATAAAATAATAATTAAAAGGTAAAAACTGAAATATAAAATTTAGAAAGTAAAATCCCTCCAGTGGATTTTCTCCCTCTTGTTAATATAAGAATTATAGGTTAAGACATTTTCCAGGTCACTGCGATATTAAAACAGTTTCCCAGCTGGATTCATGAATCTGCTTCATCCCCCTGTTTCCGTCCTTCTCTCTTCAAATCTAATCACAGTCCGGAGAACCAAGCTCCGTCCTTGAATATTACTTTGAGCAGAGTGGACTAACATTATTAACCTAACTGGTGCCCCCATTAACAATTTCCTTCAAATCAGTGTCTCCTAAAAGCAAAGTTCAGGACGTCAGCAGCCGACCTCCTTCTGGATTCAAGCATGCGACGGCTCAGTTTAGTTGGAGACTGAACACCATCAGCTGGTGCCTATAACATTCAGAACAATTCACATTAATATTCCAGACGGCATAAATACATTAAATTCAAATGAGACTCCTCCAGGAGGACAAAAATATAATGTGATATTTCACAATATTTGCAATTGGTAATATGTGTCAAGTCTCATTACTAAACACCTAAAACACATCCAGCGACGAGCAGGGCGATGGAACTGTAATAATATTATACCATGAAAGGCTGTCATGTAACTGAATGGTTTAAATGTCAACGAGCTACTGCTAATTAAAATGAATTCATGTTTGTACATGAATTCATTCATTTGTACGTTTCAGGCTACTGATGAACAACGTTGTTCGACAAATGTGAGTATAAAATACAAGATAAGATAAGATAAGATAAACCTTCATCATATCATTACAGCAGCAAATGAAGTTCTGTCAGGCAACTCACGATTAAAAGTTTATCAGGCTAGCAGAACGTTACAGAACATAGGTTACAGTTTGCAGCTCGGCTCCGACCTCATCACTCCCTGGATGAGGTAACATCGAGATCTGGGGGAGTGATGAGCAAACATCCGAGACCCCTATCGGAGCCTGCAGGTGGATGCTGGGGTGGAGGTGGGGTGGATGCTGGGGTGGAGGTGGGGTGGATGTGGGGTGGATGCTGGGGTGGAGGTGGGGTGGATACTGGGGTGGAGGGGAGGTGGGGTGGATGCTGGGGTGGATGCTGGGGTGGAGGCTGGGGTGGAGGCTGGGGTGGATGCTGGGGTGGAGGTGGGGCTGAGGGAGCAGGCAGCGATGCTGATGCAGTTCAGCGACGACGCTGACAGACAGAGGGAGAGATGGGAAATCCCTTTATTTTAAATACGCCGCCAAATAGGCAGAGTGTGATTGGTGGATGACGTGGGCGTGTCACGTCACGTCATCCACCAATCACAGCTCGAGTTGACTGCCAGAACGAGCTCGCAGGCGTCGCCTCATAAGTACAGATGTAGAGATGAATCACAAACATAAGAACCAGTGAGTCAGTGAACCACAGTCCAACTGATATAATAAATAAGCTACATAGAGGCTCCAGTGCTGCAGCTGAGGTCAGAGCAGTGATGTTCCATGTAGTCAGATGTTACACAGTGAGTCCTACCTACACCAAGGGCGAATCAGCCTGTCACTGAACCAGCTGCCCAGGGATATTAGAGTGACCTGTAGGGGGTGGGACGTGTTGTCCAACAGACAGGACAGCTTGGACATCATCCTCCTGTCTCCCACCACCTCCACAGGGTCAAGAGGGCAGCCCAGGACAGAGCTGGCCTTCTTCACCAGTCTGTTCAGTCTCTTTCTATCCGTAGCGGAAATGCTACTGCTCCAGCAGACCGACCCGTAGAAGATGGCTGGTGCCACCACAGAGTCAAAGAAGGACTTGAGGAGAGCCCCCTCCACTCCAAAAGACCTGAGTCTCCGGAGCAGGAAGAGTCTGCTCTGACCCTTCTTGTAGAGAGCAGTAGAGTTGTCAGACCAGTCCAGTTTATTGTTCAGGTGAACACCCAGGTACTTGTAGATGTTACAATCTCGGTATCATATCCTCACGTACTGTGGACGGTCGGTGAGGTAGTTGGTGGTCCACCCTTGACTTGACATGGCTACACACGGGATCCCAGTCGCTTTGTAGTAGCAGAACCAGTGCAAATGTAAACAGTACGGTGTCCGTGTTGAAACAGTGGTTACAAATAAGTTACAAAAAGTATTGATAATTTTTAAGTAAGTTAAATAAGTTGAGATAAGACAAGCTCAAAGGTGAGCAGGAGCTGCTGCAACAGGCTGCCACTCGAGTGGCGCCTAGGGAAGCAGGTATTCTGGTGCACATTGTGTTTGTGTTGGTGAACAGTAAACAGCTGATGACCTGGTGTCATATGGTCCAATCTGCCACAAGATTGTGGAATCAATCAATCAATCGTTGTGACAATAAGGAGAAATACACAGCCCAAGCTCAAAATAAAATCCTACAAAAGATGCTTTTGCAATCAGATAGGGACCTGGTGACCCCGGCTGTCTGCCTGCCGGGGGGGAGCCTCACCAACATGGTGAACAAAGCCAGATGGGTCGATGCGCTTTGAAAAATGGCTTTCAATATTTCAACTGGTGCCTCAGTGACATTGACTATCTTTAACGGAAAGCTAGCGTGTATGAGTGTGTGTGTGTTTTGCATCCCAATGTGCACGCTGTCGCTGTGAATGAAGACGTATGTTCAGAGAACAGATTTGCCACTTTGTACCCCTTTCTTGTTTGCTTGGAGGACTTCAGCTGAGGACACAAAAGATCTGTAATGCTCCAAATCGGATATCATAAGCAATAACACAAAGCTGTTCTGAGGCACAGAGGGAGGCGATGGAAGGTGTCGTGTTCGTTAATCTCGTGCAAGCTTTAAAATAGTAGACAAACAACTTCTCTCTGTTTGTGGTGGTTTATAGCATCAATGAATATCGCTCAGCTGAGGTTTCCTGAGGCTGCAGAGTTCAGACCAGAGTCTGACTCCCAAAAGAATCGAGCCCCAAGAACCCCGAGTATTGTTCAACATTACATTATATACCTTCATCTTCATACATGGGTGTCATCTCTTCCTATTGGCCTAAACTAGGTGTGATACTTCAAAGCATAGTGCTCTCAGTCTCCTTGTTGGTTCACAGGCGCTGTCCCCGCCTCTTGGCACTGTCCATCCTCAGGTCCATGCACAGTTCAAGATAACACCTCAGTTTATGACCTTTCTGTTCCTGCCATCTGTCCTACTTCCTCAGTCTGCTCCTCTGGTTCTTCTGGATGTCGTCTTGGTCAACGATTCAATCTTCTTAACCTTCGTTTCACATCTTTAGGGCCCATTACCTCACAGCCCCCCTCATGGTTTCTGGGTCGAGGATCCAATCTTCTTAGCCTGTGTTTCTTATCTTTGGGGCCCCCGTAAGTTTACAGTTGCTTGGGAAATAGACAATGCAGATGACCAGGCGAACGACTTGGGGAAGCGATCAAGGATGAACACATCACAGAAGATAGAGAACCATTCACTGTATGCAAATAACAATACAAACACCTCTCACACTGAGGAATGTACAGACATGCTGTAAACTGGAAACCAGAGAACTACTCTTTGATCAGTTGCCCGCAGGCAACCCCTCACTCATGTCCCCATGAGTGAGCATTACACAATAACATTATTATTGATTGTATAACTACTACACATAGTAGCATACTAAACCTAGCTAAGAAAATAGGTAAAACCCCAACAAAGGCTCTTGGCGAATTCTAAGCTGCATTCGGGGGTGAAACCCAATGACCTGATGGACTGAAAGATGTGCAATGACTCTCTGCAGGAGATCATTAGGACAACAGAGCAGAGTCCCAGTGCAGAGTGATTAGCCTCCGAATATGCAATCCTCATGCAAAAATTGAAAAAAGTCTTGTCTTTGCAGTGTGGAGGAGCAGTGGCTGATTCAAAGAGGGCAGACAAGGAAAAGGGCGTACAGCTGCTGAGAGCCTTCCGGGCACTTGGAGCCTCTTAGGAGTTCAGAGGTCCTCGCAGTGGTTTGTGGCCAGTTCCATCTGTGAAAGAGAAGAAACAGGGATGCTAACAACACACACACACACACACACACACACACTCAGTTGTCCTTTGGCAGTCAAACAGTTAAAATTCAACATTATACCAAGGTGTACAAAAACACATCTCAAACACACAATACAAAGTTACCCACAATAGCACCTCTCAAACGGCTGCTTATCAAATCCAAAGAAAGTTTTGAAGAAAATAAGAACAACTGTGAGTCAGTGATTACATAGCTGAGCACATCCTCAGACTCACGAGTCCTGGAGGAGCTGCAGCTCTTCACATCATCACAGACTTCCATTGATTTGTTGCTTTTACAGAAAAGTCTGAATACCTAGATGCAGTGCGGCAAAATGATATAGTACAATGTTGTGAGGAGGAAATTCTTCTGCAAGTCACACAGTGGAGGATTTCTATTTGTTCTGCTCTCTGGTGAAAATGCATTTTTATTCCTAGTTTAGAGGTTTGTTGAGGTCTGCTGGCCCCTCAACATGTAAAGCAATGAGATGAATGGGAAAGGATTATAGCATGCGTATATAACTGAGGTCCATCCAGGCAGAGAGAGTCTCTGATATTTCTAAAGATTGACAGGTTTCTTGAAGTTCTTATTTTGCTCCCGTATCCCTCCACGTTATTTTCAATCAGTAAATATGTCAATCACTTCGCCTTTGATGAAGATATCAGTATTAGGAAATATTACCAAGATTTTAGAACACTTACCTCTCCTGACAACATTCTGACTCACGACATGATTGATCACGACTGTGTGATCCTTTGTTAGCTTGGCAGCTGTTACAGGACATCTTTGGTATCCTTCGCCCTGGGGGTGATTCCCCCATGTTGTTAATCTGTCCATTATTGACAGAGTATCCTGCCCCCGGAAGTCGCTCGGTGCATCTGCACACGTTAGATTTTTGACAATAAAAAGCTTTTAAATGCTCCGAACATGTTTTATTGATATCAACATCAGCTAAAGAGGCGTTGACCTCTGTTGTTAGTGTCTTTGGGTTTGTTGTAAGGAGAACGAGCAGGCCAACGGAGGCAGGAGCAACAGCGAGCCCGGCAGAGAGAGGAGTACGGCGGTGGAGGATCATCACAGAACACCTGGTTTAACCAACTAAACAATGGTTTGTGTTGTCTGAGCAGATCATCTTCATGGACCATTTGGACCGGCTGTTTCATCTGCACACAAGTGTCTATCATGAGGTTGTTCTGGAAGATCATTAATATATAAGCTAATCAATAGGGGGCCCTTGGAGAACCCCCATGATGGACTTAAAGTCGGTCACAACTTTGAACATGATGCCTATTGGATATAAAACAAGCTCATCCATGTCAGTGCTTTAATGTTGGGTCATTGTATATCTGACAAACATGAGACGATGTTAACACCGTGAGGCTGAGGAATGAGGGTTTGATTGTGTCTGTGTTTGTGGGAAGGAGGAGGAGGTTAGGAATGTCTTAAACACGGTCAGCGTATCTCTGGAAATGTGTTGTGATACGACATTTCCAACAGTTCAATTCATGCTTCATATGGATGCATCATGTCGGCGTTCAGCCTCGTGACCCTGGAGGTCACTAAGTGATTCCACTTGTCCTCGTGTCTGTTATTCTTGTTCCTGTCCCGACCTGGCAGCTTTATGGTTTCATAAGTCTGGAAGGCCGTTTCAGCCTGTTTAAAATACTTTATGGAGAGTTTATTGTTAATGGAAGTAGTTCACAAAGTTCAGAAGTGCAGTCCAGTAGATTCAGAGTCTTCCTCAGTCCTGTGTGGCTCCACTCACTCCTTGACTCAAAGACAAAGACAGGATATTCATCACTGTCCTCGCTGCCACAGGATGAATGATAATCTGCTAATTCATCTTGTTGACCTTCACCAGATGAAAGTCCCATCTCAGCGAGAATGTCAGCAAGCAGCCACAGCAGACTCCATCCATCCATCCATCCATCCATCCATCCATCCATCCATCCATCCACCCATCCATCCATCCATCCATCCATCCACCCACCCACCCATC
>CAAKHC010012266.1:11858-34540 GCA_901007825.1 Macroramphosus scolopax
AAATTTTAAATTTTTTTTTTTTTTTTTTATTTGGGGGGGGGGGGGGGGGTGACCAGAGCAGACACAACACCCATCTAACAAGCTTGTTACTTCATCAGTCCATCAGCCTTCTCTGTAGTGATGTCACAAATACCAAAACTTTATTTCTCTTAATGCAAATTACAGCTGCACAATGAGTCAGTTGTGTGTCATGATTTTTTCTGCATCAGTTGCTCAATGCAAATTCATTCAAAATGTTAGTTTTTTTTATTAATGCACATTATAGGATTGGTGATTTCCAGGTTTCTCGTGTGTTCTGAGGATTGCCGGTCTGATTTCATGGACATCTTTGATGAGTTATTTATAGAATAATGTCAGGTATGATAATGTGCAGAAGTAGAAGTTGAAAACTAAAAGAAAACAGACCAAATAGTCAGTCAGCAGTTTGGTGTTGAATCATAATACATGTGACAGATACACATCGGGCGTTCGACTATCTTCCTCACCTTGAAGCTGTGATACTGGGTCCAGAGTTGGTCACGGTCTCCGGTTCTGGTTCTGCCTCCACTCTTTTACTCTTCTTCTTCTGCCATCCCTTGGCCCGAGCTTTCCCTCTTTTATCTGGCCTCTTGTGACAACCGTTTTTTGGGTGCGGCTCCTCGTAGATGTTGAGTTGCCGGCGGTCGCAGCCTCCAGGACTGTGGCTGCAGCAGTATGCGGTCTTCTTCACAGAGAAGGAGGCAGCCCCCGACGTGGTCACCTCTTTGACTGGCTCCATTTTCATGTACAGGCCAGCCTTCTGGGCGCAGCTGACATGAAAGGCGGTGTAACAGTTGATCTTGTCACACTGAATGCATGCGCCCACACCCTTCTCCTTACAAAGGTAGCAAGTAAGCCTCCAACGTGCCGGTGGGATGTTGCGGACACCATCAATGGGCTCAATGAAAACTGTATCAGAGAAACCCACCTCGGGCACCCACAGAGCACACGCCACATGGCCCCAGCGGTCGTCGTCCGTCTTTTTTAAGGCTCCGCCTCGGTTGGGGCAGAAGACACACTCAGCTGCCCGTGATGGACACTGAAGGCAGTGGCGGCACAGCCACTGGCCCTCCGGGATGTACGGCACACCGTAGCACTCCTGGTGCACGGCAATGTTGCAAGAATCACAAAAGAGGATCACATTACTGTCAGCTCCGTCTCCATCCATGCAGATGCAGCAGACAGCGTCCTCGTCCACCAGTGACTGCAGGTCGCGCTGACCCTGCGTGGCTGAGTATGACTCCTTCTCAAAGCGGTCCATCAGGAATTCAAAGAGGTTGTTTGACACCTGGCTGATGCCCTCGCTCTTCCTCTTCTCGTTGATGAGTTCCAGCCATGCAAAGTCCTCTTCGTCCATGTCGTACTCTACCTCTTCATCCAGGTCCTCTGCAGTCCTCTCTGTGTATTTGTAATACACCGCTGGCCTCCTCGGCACGACCGGCAGATTGTACTCAACCGTTCTAACCTTGGCCTCCAACAGGCCGCCAGGGCTGCCACTGCCGCTGTGCGAGGACGTCAGCATTGCGTTTTTCTTCTGTTGGTTGTTTTTGAGACGCACAGAGCGCACCAGTACCTGCTGGGGCTTCTCGCTGTTCTCCTTGTTGCTGTTGCACTCCATAATCTCCTGTGCCGTGGGGTCGTTGTCAGTAATGACGTCCAGCTTGTCGTAAATGCTGAGCCGGTGCACACGGCCGTCCACCTCCAGCTCCACTATCCGCTGAGCCTGTGCGTACGTCAGCGTCTCCCGGTTGGGCGACGGCTTGATGGGCGATGATGCCCTTTTCAGTGGCGACGGGCGGTGATGTCGACTTTTTTTCTTCATGCTGAAGCTGTTACGACCCTGGAAACCAGACGGACAAAACAACCATGTCAACGAGACACTGATATGTCACAACTGGCGAGCATCATATCTCAGCAACGTTATCTGACTGTATAGAAACAGCACACAGAGCAGTGCGTGTCTGATCTAACATAACCTGCAGCAAAGAGGACCAACCCCAACCCCCTGTGCCACTACCCACAATCATTGTATTTACACAAGAATGTCACTTCCTTTTCCACTTTCGATCACACTTGTGCGAAGAAATGTCAAAATAAAAGGGGCCGCATGATCCAGGAAGTAAAGTGGGAGGTTACTGGTTCGATCCTGGCTCATCCAGAGGCCGTGCAGAGTGTCCTGTAGCGAGACACAGAACCTCTCATCTCTGACGAGGAATAGTTTGGAACCTTGCATAGGTTCCAAACTATTCAACCGTCATCAGAGTATGAATGTGCATGAATAAGGCAACATTAAAGCGCTGCTAGAGTTGAAAGGCTCTTTATTCATTTATAAAAAGCATAACTTTATTACACCTGTAAATGGGTGATTTCAGTTACAATGTCACAAAACATGAATCACGTGTCGATCCTGTTTCAGAGACTCAGGATTTCCTAAGTACACCAGCAACACTGACATGCCTAAACTCTTTCAAAAGACAACTATCAGGAATGTTAAGACAAACATGTTGATGGCAAGTGCAGTGTGTCTGTCACACAGTGAGTCTCAACCTCGGTTCACAGGTTTGGCCTTTGTGGATCTGTCCAAATCAATTTCGTGGCACTAAATTGTCCTGACTACCTTGGCCCTGGGCAATGTTTGAAAGTGTTTGATATTTGATACAGCACATGTCAGGAAGCGGTGGAAACCTGACCAGCACATCTCCCCACAGCACAAGTTGATTCTTCTATCACAGAAGACAAAGAATAGCAGAAAATTCCACAAACTCAGCCTGGAGGTATTCTGAAGCTTTGCTTGTACAACGATTTAAATAAAAAGAAATTGCAGTTGAATTTTTGTGTTGATGGACTTAACAACTACTACTAATCATTTCCTCCATGTGTGCACCTGCATGATCCCATGCATTGATTATATTCACACTACGAGGTAATGAGTTAACATACTTTACTAAGAGGAGTTTTTCTATCGCTCCTCCGTTGTGCATCAAACACCCAAAACACCGTCTTCCCAATTCACAGGCTGCTGCATGGGACGTGTCTTTAAATGTAAACCTCCAGGTCGCCATTAGATTTAATTCATGAGCTCAACATGCTTTCAGTTGGCAGTTGAATGTGAAGCAGTGCTGGTGGACACATGCTGATGACGTTCACTCGATGAATGAAAGATACGGAACAGGAGGCAGAGCACATCCACGCCGACTACAGGGAGCCTCCCATCGGCTCAGCCAGCCTGACTGCAGCCGCTGAGTGCTGGTTGTAGCTGAATATCCACGGCTAACAGCAGCTGGTGTCGGCTAGCCACGGCTAACGTCCGCTCCGCTTAACCGAACTACAACGAACGGTCATCTGTGTTTTGACCAAAATTCCGTCAAATGTTACGGTCCCGGTAAAACATGGGACTAGCAGACGATACAAGAAGAACCGGTGATGTCTCCCATCCGGCGGCTGGCACTCCCGTGCCTCGGCTAAACGCATTAGGACACCCCGTCCACAAACCTGGCTACGATTAGCCTGCTACGAGCTGAGGGGGGAGGAAATATGGCGACCAGCACAACAAGAAACTGCCTCGATTGAAAAAGTTGACATTTCCTCAGAAAGGCAGGGTTTCATTCTGGGTATAAACCTGGTCAGATTATAGGGGATGGATAGAATAGAGACGAGGTGAGAGTGAGGTTGGACTTACCTCGGTATTTTCAAGAAGTCAGCTTATAAAAACTGCAGCAATGGCGGCGCGGCCTGCGGAGCGAAGCGGCAGTTAAATCCACATTCAGCCCTATGATCCAACAGCGGCCGCGGCCCGCGTTGGACCGACTAAAACCTGATAGTGACCGGCAGGTATCCAGGGCTACGGAACCGGTTTCAGTCGTTGCAGTACGATCGAGACCCGTCTTGATCGCTAAGAGTGTTTAAAGGCAGTTGGAAGTGGCAGAGCTCCGCGGCAGCCCGAGCTTCTCTTCCCCCAACAACAATGCGGTTGTGTGAGACGTTGCGTCGTGACGTCAGCGCGTACAAGCTAAAACCAGGAAGTCGCTTCGATTTTCGTTTGAACACATTCAGTACAACCAAGCACCTTTCAGCATCCTAGTTCTGAAAAATATCGTTTAATAGTATACATCTACTGTTCTAAAAAAGTCAACTGAAAAATTTGGAAAGAATCAAGTGCTATTTTATACTAATACATTTTCCATACTTCCAAAAAGGCTATAACCCACAATGTGCAAGTCTGTCCATCAACAATTTCAGACTTTCTCTGCCCTCCCTGGAGCATCAAGTCCCTTTTGTTTTCAACTGAAGACGTGAATCATACAGATCACAAACATTATTACCTTTCCTAAGGCTCATAAAGCAGCTGGGTACTGTTGTCTAAATGAATGGAACAACCAATTAACCCACAGAGCCACATACAAACATCATAGCAATGGATATAATGTTAATAATGTTAATAATTATTTCTTTATCGATCTTGCACAGTGCAGATTTTTGACAGGAACTAGTCTCATGTTCAGTTGTTGGTTTGAGGAACTAAGTTCGTTTGGTACTCTGACAGATCATTGGGTTGATAATTAAACCAGATATGGAATGAAAAAGCACTTGTTTTGGTGTGATCAGAAAATGAAGACCTAAAGATAGCAGCCAAATGAGGGTTTTATTTTATCAACTATTCCCCTCCCTCCCTCCCTCCTTCCCTGACATACACAGAAGAGTATATAAAATGATTAAAATTACTTGAAAAGTCTCGCAATAAAAGTCCACATTAAATCGAACTAAACAATAAACCTGGACAACTCTGATTAGAAACACTAGTTTTGGGTGACATGACCTTTCTGTGTTGGAGGCTGACAGATGAAACAGGTCAATCATCTTATCTGACAAACAACAAGCCAGACTGTTCCTTTGCGATGACTCTGTCCTCTGTGTCCAGGCGGTGTTCCTCAAGTCAGCTACAGTCCGACAGATCCGGTGGACTCAGCTGGCGGCTCCCCGTCTTCACTCAGGTTTGGACAGACAGCCGGAGAGTCCTCTTTGGACAGCAAGTTGTTTTTGCGGAGGTGGCAGGCCTGCTGATAAGGTGGGCTGATGGGCGGCTGGGTGGGTGGGGTGTACTGGTACTCTTTACCATTATCCAGCTAAAGAAAGTGAAAATCACATGCAGATTTTAAAAAGAGTGACGGAGTAAAACTGCAGTCATTTTTTGTAAATAACCAGCATACTTTGTTAGACATGAGATTGACAAAATGCATGCTTGGTAGTCTTAAATTATTAATTAATGGTTAGGTGTTTAATTAATCAACAAATGAAACCCATGCTATTTTTGGCCACATGGTGGCAACATAATGGTCTTTAAAATTGGTTGGTCAATTTGATTTTATTTGATTATTTTGAAAATGCAAAAACTGAATGTCTTAAAACACCTAAAAAGATCAACTGTGTCCTCACCTGCAGAGGGTATGTTCTGTCAGAGTCATAGGCACTGAGGTCACCACAGGCCAGGAAAGGAACAATGATGCGGTTCGGACCCTCTAACTGGTTAAAGTCCACATCTGAGGAAAAGAGACCAGAACCCAAAATGAGGAGGACCAGGACCAAGATATGCAAGGAAATTACGCACAGACCCAATTCGAATTCATGAGCTCAGTGAATCGATGTCAAACTTTGAGGACAAAGAACTCAAGAAAAAGAAGCATCTTCAACCACTTCCGGTGTGGTCTGGAGGATCTCATGGGAGAATGACTATAATCTTGCCCCGAGTGCATCATCAGTTTTTCTTGGTTCAGATCAGCTCTCCAAACACAAAGCATGTAAAAGCCTTCATAGTTACCATAGCAGTGATCCAGCAGGGGGTTGGACATGTTGGGGACGTAACCTTCAGGAGGACAGTAATTCTGACACACCACAAACGCCTCTGCACACAGACAGACACATTCTGTATGAAGTTTGTCAGCAGTACATTCTACAAGTCTCAAAGAATTATTTCAGTCATTTCTTGATGACTGGCTTATTAAAAAGTCTTTATGCGTGATGATGATGTGATCTTGGGCTGGAGTTTTGTCTCCTGTTGGTGGTGGAGACTCACCGATGCTAGAATTCCTGCTGCTGCGAGGTTTGGCACAGGTAACACCACCGAAGAACATCTTTAGCTGAGAATACAGTAGAGTCACGTCTTTACCTCTGAAGATCTGAGGCACACAGGATAACAAGGGGTTAGCAAAGAGTCATTACATAAAATTATACAGAATATTTCTTTATTAATAAATCATATGAATATAAGCTGGACTCACCTTTGCCACAAATGTTCCTCCCGGTTTCAGAACGTGAGTGGTGATGTTCAGGGCCTGAGAAACAAGCAAACACCCATCAGTATGAAATCCGACGACCGTGTCGATAAAAACATTCCCCGCTACTCACAGCCAATAGCAGCTGAGCCTGGATGTACTCGTCCACGTCATGGAGCCCGGTTACTATGGAAACACAACATGAAACAACTCATGAGAGCTGAACAGACACATCGGTGGGGTAAGACAGGAGACTTCGGACCAGGTGAAGACAGGAAGTGATCGTCTCACCGTCTGGAGCTCCGTCACACACAACCAGGTCGGCCGGCTGACCCTCGAAGTGACGGATTATCTCCTGAGCGGTCGACACCTGAGAGGAAGAGGATGACATTCTGACACATTGCGACACAAAAGATGTCACCACACCTCCAGTCATTCCAAAAAAAATACTGATACATCCGTCAAGTTTATGGACGGACCCAAGTGACTTTCCAACAAAGAGAGTCGCCTGCAGCCTACTGTCCCGAGAGAGAGAGAGATGAAAATCTCCTCACCTTGGTGATGTCTCCCTGAATCTGAGTGACTCCTGGAAGAGGAGCCATGGCCTGCAGGTCCACTGCTACAATCTTCACCTCCTCACCCCCCTCACCCTTCTCCTCTCGTCGTCTGGGTAAGAAAAAATACAATTAGGGACATTATTCTTAATATGTGTAGCTGAAATTCACATCTAGACTGTGTTTTATTGTTTCCCCACAAACATTATGAAATATCAGTTACACAGCGGATTTGTGAGAAAGAAAAAGATGAAGGCAACCTGAGTTTCCGACTGAGGACCTGACTCCAGCTACCAGGAGCTGCACAAAGATCCACGGCTCTGTTCACACCTGTGGGAGATGACGAATTTAACTAGAAATTCACTCTGAGAGCACAGACTTCCACCAAAGCCAATAGTCAAACATTCTATCATCTGCAATTCCACAACTAAAAGAATCCAGATTTAGGGTTCGCTTTTGCAAAAGTATTAGAAATATGGCTAAATTTATCAATAAAAAGATCCATGTGACATTTCCTGACAATTACTTTATTAGAACACAGCAGGAAAAAGAAGCATGAAGGGGGTTTAGGGGAGGGGGATCTCTGTATGAAACAATAGTCAGCTAAAGGATTCAGATCCACCTCAGAGGGCATTAACAGACAGACATCTCACCTGTGAACAGGTTGAACTCCTCATCGAGCTGCAGCAGCTTGAAGGCACTCCTTGCTCTCCATCCCTCCTCTTTAGCCAGGCGATAGTAAATGTCCCGCTTGTCTTTGGAGGACCGACCCATCCTGACCTCACTGTCTGGTTGTGAGTCAGTTTGAGGATTGTGGGTTAAGTATATACACAATTATTGTATAGGATAACACCATGACTCCTAAAAACAAAGCTTGACAGACATTTGAAATCATAGTTCTACTCACAGTTGAAATGTGTTTGTGTTGTCCCAGTGTTGACGGTGAAAGGACCACTGAGTGAAGGAAGCTGCCCCCGGAAGTGCCTGTTCAAAACGACGACGTTACGGTAGAAGCGCACAAATCCAACAATGTTTAAAATCCGACATGTTTAAAATCAAGCAATACTTTAAGTATTCCTTCCTCAATGCTAAATCAGCTACACAGAACTGATTACGATCTAATCCGAGTTTCCCCGGGGAGTTTGTGAATCCAGTGACGGGGTTTAGTGGAAACTTGTTTATGTGCAGAAATTCTCACAAATGGGACCGGCTACTAAAATTTGGTCTTATCGGTAGAATAAGGACCCGTGACAGGAAGCTGCCCCTGACGCGCCTGTTCAAAACGACAGCGTTACAATGGAAGCACTCACACGTTTAAAGATTCATTTTTATACAATATTCATCACTTTATGACCTCAAATTATTGTATCTAAACATATGTTTAAAACAGCGTTTTCCGAAGCTACTCAGTCATGTTTACCTGCCATCAGTTAAAGACGATAAATGTCTTTCAACCCACTGAATCAACATCAAACTGAAGTCGCATTCAGAGGCGAAATACATGTTATGACTCAACTTGGAATCGTCCTAAAATGTGTATAAATCAGTTTTTTCTTTTTCAATTTCCCATGATGTTTGGACAAACTCTTTGAGGTGAAACAAGCAACAGAAACTAACGACAAGCGGGAGAGAAGTCACGTTCGTTTTCGGCCACACAGTGGCGCTGCTGACATATAAACCGATATGGCGACGAGATCAGAGACAAGATCAGTTCTCAATGAAACAGTGAATTGGTGTTTTTATTTTTTTTTAATTAAAGAAGAATAAATATTCCTTAAAAAATGAATGAAAACATAACAAATCCTTAAAGATCTGAATATTTTGATATTATTACATACATGTTTTATGTAGAGGACAGTATGTGGAAGAAGAGGAAAAGTCAAGGTAATGAACATTATTGATGAAGCCATGGCTAAAACAGCTGATTAACAGCTACATGCAGGGTAACATACAGAGAAGAGAAGGTGTGTGGAGGAGTTGTATTGTCATGTATATCTGATGAGAGAAGGCAAATCACATGAAAACAACCTGTCAAACACGAGCTCGTAGATCGAAAACCATAGCTCGTATCGACTATTTAAAAAGCTCGAGCGCTACGACATCTGGCCGAATAAAAAAAACGTATGTCATTTTTTTGTAAAGTAAAACTTGAGGCCGGCTGGAAAAGAGTCGGATTTAACATGAGAGTCAAGGGAGCAGAATGAGGGGGAAGCCGCCGCGTTAAGGGTGGAAATCACTCGGCTTAGAGGGTCATATTTTATGAGCCAAGAGAGATGTGGCTATATTTGCGGTCCATTTTTATGTTCATGCATCTAAAATTGTGGCCGGTACGACAATTTATTCAGCAAAAACGGACAGTCGTTTTCTCCCTCCTAGACTCTCATTGACTTCCCATGTTAAATCCGAGAAGAGCTGAATTTAATAAGAATCTTTGAAGAGATTCTGTGAAAAAAATATAAATGATGTGTACTTTTCAAACATATTCAAATCCTTCACAAGTATGTGAAAATGTTTAAGGTTTGGACGAGTTTCTAGCTTGAAGTATGAAGAAGTTACAGGATGTGAAAGTTGAAGATTTGAAGAATTCTCAATAGGTTTCCATGTTAATTAAAAGTTGGAAAAAGCTGAATAATTTGAAAAGTTAACAAATCTGAAAATCCGTATACGGTATATCCAATGTCCTTAAAGAGCTGAACATTTGGATATTGAAGTACTGAGGAGAAGAGGTCCAAAAAGTGAATATAATAATAAATCTTAGGATCTCAACAATGTGAGGAGAAGCAGCAGACATCACACAGAAAAGCACTGTTTGTACAAAAGATTTAATTTGAAAATGTCACTGAAAATATAGTTTCTGATCAAAACTTTGCATTTCAAAACAAAAAAACTATGAAAAAAAAAAAAACCTCAAGTGACCAACTCAAATCTGAACGTTCCGTCCTGTTCATAAGACAAATTAAAAAAAATCCTTAAAAAAAATGGTCAAACCATAAATAAACTGAGGAATGGTTCTAACAAATAAATACAAAATATACACATTAAAAAAAATGTATATATTCAAAATACAAAACTGTATATTTGCATTGATTGTGCATTGAGAGAAACAAGGTCAGACAATCTGACGAGGATACAAAGGAGGAATCCCGTCAAACATTGTAAAAATATTGTATCAAAACTCTCAGGACATTTGAGACAATATCCAGCCCCGCTGGAGGAAAACAAAATCCAAACAACATCAAACCGCCTTCATGGCAAGAGTGGGACATTTTCTTCTGGTCTCAAGTAAAACATCGTTCACCTGAGCCCAGATTTCAGTGCAGGAAACCTCTCGCCTGCTTGTGTTCAAACACTGAAGAAAATATTCATACTGAGCAGGTAAAGCATATGAAAACGCCAAGTTCCCAACCCTACAGAGGTGTGCGTTGTTGGGTGTTTGTGTGTTTCAAGTATTCCACCACGTAACCAGCTGCTTTTCTGACATCACAGTGTGGGCGAGGTGTATTTTGGGGGGTGAATGTAGTTCCTGAGGACTGGAAAACGCTCTTTACACTAGACGTTCAAGTGACAGACAACACAGAAGTTGAACACAGTAGAGTTGGACTCTAATAGCTTATGACTGACATCGTTGCTGGAAATCATTTTGCAGAAGTAAACATGTTATATGCTAAAAATGACAAATAGTTGCAGCCTGAAAGAAAATAACATTTTAGGTGTTCTGTTGCATCAAAGTGGCCCCACAGTGCAGCAATGACATCGAGTAAATAATCACAAAACCAACATATCAGACAAATGTAGTAAAAAAAGAGACATTCTGGAAAAAGAACCCGTCTGGACATTTCTGTGACTGAATATTACAGCACATTTGGGTTTCAACTTTCATGTAAACCTGTGAACCCTCCACACTAACAACTCCTCTGTAGTTTGTCTGAAAAAACAAAACTACATGGAAAACAACAAAAATCTGTGAAGACGAGGGTGCAGACCTCGTCCGCAACTGCAACTTGCTCCCTCAGCAGAAGACACTTCCACAGAGCGACGACAAAATCACTGACTGCAGGAGGTCAAACGCCACTTGAGGACAGCCGTCAATCAAGTCCATGTCATGCTCCCCACCAGCATCCTCTGGACCAATCAGAGGCTCTGCTGGCTGGCAGACGACTCCTCCGTGATGTTCTCATCGGCTGTCTGCTGGCCATCACTGCTGGTCATCCAGGGGTGCATGAGGATCTGCTCAAGGGTTGGTCGCTCACGTGGTCGCAGGCTCAGACACCAGCCAATCAGCTGCTGGCATTCTGTGACAAACACGAGCAGATGAAGAGGCTTTTTAGAAGCTAATTTGTGGCCTGGAAACTACAACAATCTGCAAGCTGGTGTGTATTCACTCTCCCTGATGGGTCACACTGACTGACCTGTGGAGATTTGGCGTCTGAAGTAGATCTGTCCTCTCAGGATCTCCTCATCCTGTTCAAAGGGGATGTCCCCGCACACCATGTCATATAGCAGCACGCCGAGCGACCAGACTGTGGCTGAGCGACCGTGGTAGCGACGGAGCTTGATCCACTCCGGAGGACTGTACACCCTCGTACCTGGAGGAAGGGAGCGTTAGACATTTTATACCCGACAGTACAACACAGGGATCTGACTGAAACTTCTAAGTACTAACGGAAACTCCCAGGCTGCTGCAGTTATGCCAACAGAATAACAAAAGTACAGCAGGAGTGAGGGCTGCAGCAGGAAGTGATGACTCATCAGCGTCATGCTGCTAGCAGGCGGTCTCAGTAAATAAATGAATGATGGTGCCTGATACAGCACAAGAACATCAATCAGGGCATGTTTATGGTCCAAAGAATCCCTGAAGCGTCCGGCCAACAAAGATCCCCTTTATTCTAGGTCAACATTTTTGCTGTTGTCATGACGACTGAACCCGATGGACGATACAGATCAGACTTAACTATCAAAAGGTCAGACTCACCATCGAACTCTGTGTAGGCGCCTTCTTTGAGGAGGGCCCCTGAGCCGAAGTCAATGAGTGTGATCTGTCCGGTCCTCAAGTCCACCAGCAGGTTCTCGTCTTTGATGTCACGGTGGACGACGCCGCAGGAGTAGCAGTGACGCACGGCGTCCAACACCTGGCGGAAGAAGCCGCGTGCCGATGCCTCGTCCAGCGCTCCACGCTCTGTGATGTAATCAAACAGGTCCTGCCCTGACTCCGGTCGCTCCATCACCATTAGCCAGCCATCTGCCTGCTCCCACCAATCCAGCAGACGCACTACACCGGCAAACGTCTCTTCAACCTTCTTCAACAGTATGATCTCCAGGGGAACCGCCGTGCCAGACTAACAGTATCAAAGAGAAATATCAGCTTGCTGTCCATAAAATGAGGAAAGAATGCAACATTGTTGAAGGAGTTCTACATGAGCATGCACATTTACTGACAGTAACTACCTCCAACAAGGAGGTTATTTTTTTCTATTTTTTCTGTCTGTCGTTTACATATTTCTTAAAGAATCTTTTCCAATTGTGCAGGATAACAAATTGAGTATATTGAGTCCGGTGTTTGTCTGCTTTTACAGCGTTATGACAGGAAGTTAAAATAAAAGGTGAAGGTGAAGATGCACTGAAATCTCACCAAAGAGCCCCACTCAGTCACTCTGTCCCTGCACACATGCTTCACCGCCACCTGCATGGAAACACAGACAACATGGTTAACACCACTGACATCCACAATATATTTTTATATATTAAACATTGAATATATATGGTAGAATAATGTCAGACTGTATTCAAATCAATGAACAGTAATACAGCACATAATCATTAATAAACATGTAACTCCAAAAATAAACTGCATTTGTTTTGTGTTAACATTTCCAGCTCCCAAAGACTAAAAAACACAACAGGATTGTTGTTGAATAAAAGCAGAGGTTAAAGCTTAACAGATCACCACTTTCTCTGTGAAAACAAAAGATCAATGCTAAGCAGTGATCCTTCATAAAGCTGCACAGCTGGCAACAAAATACTGACAAGGAGGAAGACGCATGTCTTTCAAAATAAAAGCATAAGATGTAGATCAGCTGAACCTTTTTTTTCCTGGATAATTCCATGGCATTTAAGCAAACACCTTTAAAGAAAGTGGTCAGATTGAAGATTGCTGTAAATGTTTGTTTTTTTACAGAATTCAGACTTTCTGGAGAATTCAGACCATCTCAGGATTGCTACAATTCTAGACTTTATTCTCAAAATTCCGATATTAACAGTTGAACCCAAAATCTTGTTTGTTTGTTTTTTTACAGTCTCCCTAATCCTCTTCCGTACAAGACGGACCTAGGGTCTGTAATACTTCTTGCTCTACTGTGTCTGCTAAAGCTGAAACCGGAAGTGAGGCTGCCTGTTGTGTGTAGTTGTGCGACGCCTGCACGCTGCGTCCACGTGCCTCGACAAAAACAAAGCAGAGCGCGGTTCATACCGGCAGCCCGTCGGCGAGGCGGATGGCCGAGTACACGGTGCCGAATCCTCCGCTGCCCAGCACCGATCCCAGTCGGTAAAGCTTCTCCAACGGCTGCTTGTCCGCTTTAGCTACAGAACAGAAACAAATAAAAGGTTAGGACCGTTAAGACAACGAAAACTACAACCCCCTCAAAACGTGTTCCAGCAGAGTGTGGCCACGTTTTATTGTTTTGTTTTTTTTCCAGATTGAATCACAGTGAGGCTCTCAAATTAAATGTAATACATATAAAAATAAATCATTCCCCAAAACACTGAATACACACGTGAACACGAGCTGGTGTCCTCACATGACCCTTATGTAACGTTAGCCCTTTAAAATGGTGGACTGATAACATCTTCATTTTTTAAAAATCAAATAGCGTTCAGTCTCCAAGAAAAAGATATTATGAATTCCCACTAGTGTGTGTTTGGGCAATTTCACATTAACCACAATAATAAGGTCGGGAAGTGATTTATCACAGATATATAATCTAAACACAACTGATGATGCACATCGCGGCTTCCTAAATGATCCCACACGCTCTCACGGTGGAAATACGATTAAGGATGTTCACGTGTTCGGTAGAAAACAAAAAACAGACCAGGTATCGTCGCCAATAAGACAAAAATGCTTTTAATTTGGTCTACAGAGTAAACCGAATACACGTTATGATGCCGTGTTAGTTTAAATTGCGTTAAACTGTTATCAGATAAACAACGCTGCACGTTAACATGAAGTCGTTTGTTGTCCCGTGTTTTCGTTGGTAAGCGCCTTTTTTCTACGTGATTAACCAACTTATTATGTGCTCTAATTATGTATATAGTCGTTAAAACGGTGTTATTTAAGTATTGGGTCACCGAGTTGAGCGGTTGAAATGAGGTAAAATGAGGTGATCGGGTCACATTTACTACAGAACACCGGCGTGTTTTCGTTACCTTGCTGCAGCTTCGCCGGTAGATCCATGCTGGATGTGATGGTGGATAAGGAGCCGAGTCTCGAGAGCAGCATACTGCTCCTGAGTTCTCCCGAAACGCGAAAACACACCTAGGAAATATGTTATTGTCGATTCCCGGATTCCTCGACCCTTCTCAAAGGCGAAATAAGACGGAGACACGGATAAAATCCATCGGTCGGCCGGCCATTTTAACCGGAGAAACAAACATCCAGAGAGAAGCGCGCCAATCTGCGGCTCCACGTCGATCCCTCCGCCGTTTAAAGCCAACGTCTAAAGATGGAGTCACGACAGATCCTTCCGCTGGAACATCAAATAACACCGCAGGCTTCATCCATCAACTGGATAAACACCCGTGTCCTGAGTAGTATCGATTACTGTGAATTTAGAGTTGATCATGTGAAAATATAATTAGTAATTAAAGGGAGAAACTCGGACTAGTTTAAATAGTAGGAATGCGTAGGGATCCAGAGAGGGCTACTCCGGCGGTAATGCGGCTCACTAGTGAGTCGAGAAAAGTCTCACTAATCACAGAAAAACAACATTTATTTTAATAAAGAGACATCAAAATGTCTGTTAAATAAATGTGATGAAATAATTTTGAAATGCGACTCAATTTCTTGTTAAATAATAACAGTCCAGCTATTTACAGTAATTATTTGGTTTATGTTGTGGAAGAAGTAATCCGATTATTTACTTTAAGTGAAAGAAACAATGCCGTACTGAAAATGATAACTTTTCACAATTGTACGTTTTTTGTGTATTTAAATGTTTTTTAGAAAGAGAATAAACAGACTGACTGTCCTGCATGGAGGAAACACACTGTTATTTCTCTCTTGAAAAGGGACTAAGAGATCTTACGGTTTGCCCGAGAATATTTAGTTCATAAATTTTAGGTAGTTTTTTCCGAGAAATTTATGAAAATGTCTCAATGAAAAAGAAAGAGCCTTTCAAAATTCCCACAAAACTGCCAGGTCTTTTTTATTACAATTTTTATCAATCATGTTTTCCCAAAAATTTCCCTCACTTTCTTTTTGTATATTTTTTTTTAAATCTTCCATGACTCAGAAAATTATTTTTCTGCAACATTAATAGAGTGACACATGCATTTGCTCTCTCCTGCATGTTGTTTTATGATGTGTCAATGCTATGTTGCAGGTCTGGTGAGAGCTAGGGAGAGATAATGGATTGACTCGCTCATTTTATGCACATCAACTGATCAACCCAGGTTACTGAAAGAGCAGACGTTCACAACATTTTGAAGGTGTTATGTTACCTTACAATACTTGCATAATGTTGTTTTAAGTCACTTCTCTGTCTGCCTCATTCCTCTTATATCAGTACTTTTGCTTGTGTTAACAGCATCACTGTGCAGGATTACCATTGCAGAGCGGAGCATCACCTGCAGCCGGTCGGATGCGTCAAAGCAGCAGCCAACATCTCCACATACTGCTGTCTCCTTAGAAACTGCTGGAGCCGGTAGGATTGCTTTGACTGAGGAAGGGAGCAGCCGGGTCACATGACCGGTGGTATTATGTCTGCCCCTCTGAGTCCAGATCTAGGTCAGCCCCTCCTTCTTATACTGTAAGTGAAGGTGAAGATACAGAAAACAGGTTCCAACGACACAAAGAGACGCTGTTGTTGTCTGGAAACAAACATTTTTAAACATATTGAGCTCCCATCCAGACACAAACACTGATTTAATCATCAGGTGTGTATGCATACAGTGACCCTCATGGACAAAACACACACAAGAGTGAAAACACAAATATAAAGTCAAACATGCTACATACAGCAAAAAAAAACACATACAAACCAGATCCTTTGGCTTTACTTTGGGTGAGCTCTTCTGGCATCATTCTGTGTACCGTTAGAACATTTCTTACCTTTCCAACATGTTAAGGGACCCACTTCAAATCCTACTTCTCTCAAAAACCTCCAACTTCGCTCAATAACACTGTAAGTCGGAGCCTTTTAGTTCCTGGTATGAAGTGGGTCTTTAAGCCGTTCACCTGTTGCCCCTTTCCCTTCACCGTGAACGGGACTCTGCTCATTTGTTCTCTTCTATCTTTAGCTGCGTCTATTTTGAAAGCTGTGAAAAAACTGAGCCGAGTGAAGCTGCTTCGTTTCACCTCTCTCCACTTCCACGTCCTCTGCACGACATTTGCGAATGTTTCTATCTGTCCTACGCTTTTCAGTGTGTCACGTCCGACTGTCAGGGAATTTTAATGTCACTGCACTGCAGGGAATCAGGGGACGGTGCAGGCGACTCTGGTCTAGTCTCAGCAACATTAACTGTTGTGGTTGAAGGCGCTCGCTTCTCGGAGGAGAGGACGTTACTTGTTCGGAGCTGCGACTATTTCCAAGCTCTGTATCGCTCTGGAATGAGGGAGTGTCATCAGGAAGAAATCCACCTCAAGTCTCTGCGGGCTCGAGGTTTCCTTCTTGCGTTAGCAGTTTTACGAGGCGAGATGCCCGTCTTAGATGGCGACGACATTGTTGAGGCCATTGAATGCGCTGCTTTCTTGCAGGCGGCACCACTCGCCAAGCATCTCATCGACCGTATTGACTCAGAAAACTGCCTGCTCATGTTTCACACAGCTGCAACCTTCGGCCTCTTGGATCTTTACCACGCTGCTGCCCTGTTCATCCGGAACATGTACGCTGACCTGGAGGTGGAGGTCAGGAAAACCTTACCGTTAGAGCTCATTTCCTTTGTGGAGTCTTTGACCCCGAGTGCTTTCGTGGCGGTGGGGGCCCATGTTGCCTGTGGCGCAGGTGACACTGTCCACGCTTCTTCTAGGACCGTCTGCTACCTGGATGAAACTGGAAATGATTGGAAAATACTGACGGATCTTCCACTTGAGGCCAGCACCTTGATGGCTGGAGTGACCGTCTTGGACAACAAGCTCTACATTGTTGGTGGTGTTCAGGGTGTCCAGAAACAAGTCGTGGACTCTTGTTTCTGCTACAACATCGGTAACAACAGCTGGAGCAAGACAGCAGGTCCAGCACAGCTGCGTTACAATCTCAGCCTCGTAGGTTTAGATAGTCACCTTTATGCTATCGGAGGACAGTATGAGCAGACGGTGATGTCGTCCGTGGAAACATACAATGTCCAATCTGGCAGGTGGGGGTTTGCTGCTCACTTGCCTCGGCCGGCGGCAGGAGCAGCATGCACCAAAGCCATGAGCAGGATCTTCGTGTGTCTGTGGAGGCCAAGGGAAACCACCGAGATCTACGAGTATGTCTCGGGTAGAGACGAATGGCGGCTCGTTACCAGCTTGATCAAGCACCAGAGCTATGGCCACTGCATGGTCGGCCACAGAGACGACCTGTATGTTATGAGAAACGGGCCGTCAGACGACTTCCTCAGATGCATGATGGACTGTTATAATCTGAGCACGGGCCAGTGGACTTCTCTACCAGGTCACTACGCCAACAGCAAAGGTGCCCTGTTCACTGCCGTGGTCAGAAGCGACTCTGTGTTCACTCTCAACAGGAGCATGACCCTGGAGTACGCCGTCGTCGGTAAAACCTGGAAACCCCAGCGGCAGATGAAGGGTTTCCCCAGAAGTGGATCTGTGTGGACATTTCTGCTCCGGCTGCCAGAGGTCATCAAAGATGTGGACAGATGATCGAGGACGCAGGTTGGTGGACAACTTATCTAGTGTGCAGACAAATACATCTTATATCCTTTTTGCACAAATTATAGAGTGTGCAAAACGGTGTGAAAGGAGGCAGATACATTCAATATGATTGGTTTTAGTTCGATATCTGTAAATATAATATGCAATTTATATAGTAGAAATTAGTCATTTAAAGAAACAACGACATTTAAGAGATGAATTGTTTATCTGATATCATTTGGCTTATTTTTTGAATGACTGTAATGTGTTATAAATAGGTCTCATCTCGTGGAGTCGGAGTGTCTCTCTGCCTGCAGAAGCCTTAAACAGCAAAATGATCTCCTGTGTCCTTCCTCACACAGAGCTTCTGTTTCTGCCTCTTCCTATTGGCACAGAGCAGTGATGATGGAGGCTGGCGTCAGGCAGAGCCAGGCACGACGGACAGCTGGGCAGGACGCCACCAACAGGCAGCAATGCCAAATCTGACCCAGAGGCCCGGCGGGTCAGGCCAGGACACGACAATTTGGCTGGTAGCCAGCAAGTCAAGTCCGGGAGTGAAGCCAGGAACCACAGTGAGCATTGACTGGTGGACATTTATCATGTTATCAGTGTTTGGACACATGATGATTTCCTGTCTGCTTTGTGGCTCTGCACACCAACGAGTCACTTCAAGACGATCTTCTTAGAAGAACAAATCAGACCCTGTTTCGTCAGCCACGCCATGTGTGAGGTGCATTTTAATTATCAGAGGGGCTTCTGGCTCAGTAACATTAAGAAGAATGGATTTTTGTGAACAACTGAAATAGAAAATCTGTAGAAAGAGGGGAAGTCATGTGTGTCTAGCACATAATATACATTACATACACAGCCCCCGTAGTGTTGGTGTTTTAGTCCTTTCTGTCAGATGATGTCATAACTTTCAGATTTCTGTGACTTACAAACAGGAAGCTGAAGTTCATCAGAGTGAATCAAGGTTACCAACCAGGAAACTGTCCAGGGACCCCAAGAGGGGCTATATGATTATAGTAAGCAAAGTAAAAACAATGGACCCAAACCTCATCACCGATACTGCACCAATGTCGGAGCTTGTTAATGATCTCGTGGAAACCAGACCGGGGGAAGATTTAGCACCACATCAATTTGTTCTTCTTGTTATCATTCCAATAATGTAACACACTCCTGTTGGAATCAACTTGACATAGTTTTAAATAGACGTTTTCTTTTATCATTCTCTGACAGATAAATATATGAATTATTTTCTGAACTGACTGATGAGTTGAGCAGCAACACTCAAGTTATTTTTGCATTTGATTTTAACATTGTACTTTAAAAACTGCAGTCTGGTCGTGTCTTCAGCATATGTTGGAGTATTGTCTTTTTATATTTTTGGATCATAGTTTTGTATCAAACTTCTGTTTCTTTATTTTTGCCCTAATATGGGCTGTGTCTGTTCTCCCATGAGGACAATTTTACCTTCAAAAGTACACGTTGCGCATGCAGATTTGTACCATAAATAAAGTAAAATAAGTGGCTTTTTCAAAGGGAATCAGTGTGAAACCTGAACTTCTTGATTGGGATAGAATGGAAACTACATAGGAGACGGGCAAGTACATGCAAGATTTGAATAAGAATCCCATGAAGGTAGTGCCATTCACCTTGATTTAAATACGAGCCCTGTTACCATTTTCCAGGAAAACCCCCAGACAGCCTCGATGCTGATTGTAGCAGGTGTCACATCTTTTGTGTCTCCTTGTCCTCAATAAGGAACCTTGACATCCCAACCCCCCAACCGTCTGGATAACCAGACAATGATGTGTGACTCCCATGAATATTGAATGTAAGAATATATGTTAAAGTGGCTGAGCGTTTCAGGCTGCTTCCCCTTTATAAGTGTTATTGTGTGTGTGTGTGTGTGTGTATGTGTGTGTGTGTGTGTGCGTGTGTGTGTGTGTGTGTGTGTGTGTGTGTGATGGAAAGACGGAGGGACGGCGAGGAGGCGTGGCTTTTCTCACATTTCTCACCCAGCCGACAACAGCCGGCCTTTGACCTTAACTCACTTCAATATGTTTTCTCCAATTGAGTTGTTATTAGCATTGTTAGCATCCAAGAGGCTGCTGGGAGCTGCAGGTCATCCATCATCATGTTGTGTTTGAAGATGCTGAAATAAATCTGGATAATTTTCAGAGGCATTAAACACATTTATCACTGAGCGTCTGGTTAGAAGGAATAAAGAGCAGAGACACATTTCATGTTTCTTGCCCATGCAAGCATTTATTCTGTTTGCAGCCTGGTAAGTTTGCAAACAGGATGTTGGGGATACATTTCAAAACAATGCAAACAAACCTTTTTTAGATATTTGGCTGGCACGTTTTTTTTTTTTTTTTTTTTTAATAAATGTGTTTGAAAAACCTAAAACTTACCACCACCACATTACAAGACATTCTCGCACATAACGAACTAACTGAGTAACAAAGTAACCACAAAGTAACTAAGTGGGTAGCTAGCTAACTAGCTAAAGAACAAACAAAAAGAATTTAGTAACTGACTAACTGTCCAGCTAGCTAAATAACTAGACAACGAACAAACAAACTAAGTAACAAAGTAACTAACTAATTAGCAAGCTAGTTAACTAGCTAACAAATGAGCTAGCTAGCTGGCTAAGTAAATAAAGGCTTTTGTACATCAAGTGTGTTTTATAATCCAAGAAATTGTGCACAATATATCTGACCTCTTGTGTCAATCACGTTTCCGCATCTTCTCCGAAACTTTCGTCTGTCAAGTTTTTGTAAAAGGTTTGATTATTTACGATGTGAGAAGTTATAGACCGAGGTCTACGTAGTTTAATGATAGCTCCATAGCAGAGTTTGGAAATAGCGGTTATCATTGGATAAAAGATTGAAAAATCGGAAAAAAGCCTTAAACTAACAAGCTAAACAACATTAAAAAAAGATTGGTTAATGTTAAAGTTTGACTTGTAAGGGTGTTTCAGGGGACCGAACATGTTCTGGTCCCCAGGGGACAGATGGATGTTCCCGTGCCGACTGACCACCAGAGGAGGACACTTTGTTGTTGTGCGCTCAACCGAGTAAGAACTACCCCCCCAACCTCAACGCTGTCTTCGGAGGTCAACGGTCAAAGGGTGTGTGGGGTCGTCCACAGTCGTGTTTCATTTACATCATCATACATTCATGTAGCCATGCGTCTACAACCTGTGCTGATTTATTGTCTCATGTGTTGTCTGTTATTTATCAAACTGATTATTTGTCTTATTAATTCATTCATCGCTCCTTTGAGTTTGTGATTTCACTTTATCATCAGGATATTTGTCAGAAATGTGTCTTGCATCTCGAAGTGTTTCAAGTAAAATCTGACAAAACCCAACATTGAGCACAAAAATAAATAATTCATATGACATCATGCATCCCAAATAAGTGCTGAAGAGCAATTCTATTTTTAAAGGGTAATTCCTGCAAATTAAAACATAGAATATAAAATGGGAGTATTATTTTTATTATTGTCTATCTTAGATTGAGCAAGTCAAGTAATTTATTGACAGTTATATGATATGATATGCAACGAAATATTATATCATTATATAACATTATATTATATAAAATTATATTATTAGAATAATATTTTACTATATTATATATAGAATATTTTACGGTACTGTATAGAATATCTTACTTATTGTAGTCATTATATTATATTTATCTTAACGTCTCTATAGGAGTAAATGTTTGTACCGTGCGGAACATGCGTTTGTGCGGAGCGTGTTCCATCACGAACGCATTCCGGCGTTGCACGTATCTATTAATGATCTTCGGTGCAGACTCGCTGGTGGGGGGGTTAAAACCTGCGTCCACGTGCGGGGGCTGAGGGGGCGGTTTGAGAAAGGCCCGCAGTATCTGGAGAGCATCTTTGACTCGATGGCGCCGCCTTGTGTCCGGAAGTGTTGTTGCTTTGGGAGGAGACAGACCGAATCTCCTGGCAGAGAAGTTGCACTTCGGTCAAATAAAACCTCAGCAGTCAGTCAACCCGTTGTGGAAGAGTTTAGAACATTTACTTATTGTATCCCGGCAGATAGACAACGAACAGCTCCGACGTTCTCAGCGACAGTAAGTGTTTGTGTTCATACGTCATTTGAAGAAAATCACTGTATTACCTGTCCGATAATACAACAGCGGACAATGACTGACCGACCTGCAGTGGAGTCGAGGTGACAACGTCGTGACACTTTCATGAGTTGTAACGATGGAATGATGAGATTGCAAATGTCATTATATTGTTGAAATGACTAAACTATATGACTGCATATTACAATAAATTTAGATGAGACGATACTCACCTTGACCTTGAACCTCTTCACACCTCCTCAATAAAACTGGACTTTACACACAGTTATCAGTCAGAGGTTCATGCAGTATGTGATATCACCTCATAAACAGCTCCATGAATCCGCATGTTAAACAGCTACAGATCTGTTGTCAGGTGGATTTATGTACTTTGAATGTATTAAAGTTATTTAATCATATTTCTATTCCGCCACAGCCGTATGTTCACAGCCGTATGTGTATCTGCTTGACCAACTGCTTTTTATACTCAGTATGATAATGACAATAAAACATTTTGGATTGTTTCATCTGTTTGTGCAGGTCAGGATGGAGATGAAACTGTGTAGTGTGAAGCTGTCGGTCCAGCCGTCCAGAGGACTCGTGGATGAGAAGTTCACCGTCCAGGTCCAGAACGCCCCCCCTGGTTCCCAGCTCACCG
>CAAKHC010012273.1:11606-36092 GCA_901007825.1 Macroramphosus scolopax
GTTAGTGTCCGGGTTGCTGGTGGGAGGTAAAGGAGGGGGGAGGGGAGAGAGAGAGGGGGCTGGACTGAGGACTGACGCCTTCAGCGGGGGGAGAGTCTGCAGCCGGCTGAGAGACGCTGAGGGGGAGGAGAGAGAGTTTAGTCACCTCGCCACTAATCTGACATCGAGACTGTATCGATCCTCACCTGACCCTGTAGCTGCTGCGGTGGGCGGGGTCTGTTACCCCGGCAACAAACAGCTTCTTGGGTGGACCGTCTGACTCCACGCCGCCTGAGACACCGGGCAGAATAATTCAAAATAGAAAAACATTTGCAGGTGAAGGATTGATCGGTTGGTTGATTACCTTTCCTCTTGAGGGGTGTTAACGCCGGCCACCTCACGGTGGCGCCGACCGCTGGTCTGTCGGACAAACGCTAGTAAGTATAAAACCTTTTTGTGTTGGACAGTAAAAGGAAGCCGGTGTGTACCTGAACCTCCTGGTCGGACTCGGGGACGAGTTTGGTGTGACGCCGCTCTCATGAGGCTGAAACCACTGAAGAAGAAACAGAAGAGACTCAATCAGTTCCTGAAGTTACTCTACAGACTCACCAGGCGACCTGCTCCACCTCCCGACCCCGGGCAGCGAGCTGGGGGAGTGTGCATGCAGATGCTCACCACGGAGGTGCGATCGTGCCATTGACTGACTGGAGGAGCTGGGATCAGACTGGAAGCACTGGGAGACGGACAGAGGGAGGTTAATACCAGTTGAATCCCTCAAAACTCTGATTAACAGGAGGCTGGTACCTTAATCTCTGCAGACTCCCTCTGAGGGTCGAGTGCATGTTCTCCTCCTGGAACAACAAACACAAAGGATTTGATTTGAAATGATCTAATGCAACGTCTTTATTTCTCTGTTGATGTTCATCAGATCAGATTAGATTAATAATCTGTGAGCGGGAACAAAGAGTCTTCATGGCCGGATCAGAGTGTTAGTGAAAAGTGTTTAAAAGTAAAATGCTTAAATACTCGTGAATAAACTAAACGGAGGTAAAGAATAAAACATGGCCGCCATGATGAGAATATAAACATGAAAACAGTAAATTAATAACTTGAAGACTTTTCATTGTCATAAATGTAAAGATAATCAGCTTCCAGTCGGAGTGGAAGAAGAACTCAACAAATATTAAAGCTCAGAAAACGAATATTTGATTGACACGTGTCCGTCTCCTAGCAACGACTCCAAAGTCAGTCAACTGTTGCCAAGGGAAACAGCAACATCAGTATTTACAACAAATGATAACTGCATGTTTTGGTTTATAGAAGACAAAAGGATGAATGATATAATATCAGAAGATGAAGACTAAACCTCGTCCTCACCTGCCTCTTGTGGTCGAGACGCTCTGCGGTTGGAGAGAACGGAGACAGAGGGACGAGCTGCAGGGAGGAAGAGTCACCCTCGTTACATCATGACCATTGGTTGTTAACCAGACATGTCACAGCGTGTCACAACATCAAATCACCACCAGCTCCATGGGACTGACGGGATGTGATCTGTTCACTCTGGGTTGCTGATTTGTTCATCCATGCTCTGAGAGGGATCCTCCTTCTGTGTAGTTTAAACTGTACTACGTACTACAAAGTACACACCGTCTAGTTTGCTCTACATGGTGGTGTTGGGCGTTGTCATAATTAGCATATACTGATGTCCTCAGTGAAACATCGGGATGGACGATGTCGATGCGTCTGCGCTGCTGGGAACACTAAGACTGAACGAAACTGAAAATGTGCTGCAAAACTCAGACCTGAACATGAAACAGTGATTGTTAGACACAAACTGACCTGTGAAGGACAGCTGGGGTTGATGGACACGCTGCTGCGTCTGTACCGAGCTGACACCACTGGACTGAAGACTGTCGTCACGTCACTGAGAACCAGACGCTTCAACATTTTAGCGAATCACAGAAATATATGAAGTGACTCACTTAGAAAACAGATAGAAAAAGTCTACTTTTCTATTAAGATGTACACACAGGACTGAAATATAACCAATTACATAAAGTGTTGTTTCTTAATAAACCAGCAACTTTAGGAGAAACTGGGTTTTGGTCAGAATGTGATTTGTCTCTCGGAAAAATAACTGACGGCACATTTACAATGAAAAGCCTCCTTTGAACAATAAAATATCTTACATATTACTTTTACAATCTAAACAAATAACTAACTTCAGTTTTACCTGGTCTCCTTGTTAAAAATACTTTATATATCATGTAGTTTAAAACTGTTGGTGCTTACTGCAATACAATGTTGGT
Source organism: Macroramphosus scolopax (assembly GCA_901007825.1). Classification (NCBI taxonomy): domain Eukaryota; kingdom Metazoa; phylum Chordata; class Actinopteri; order Syngnathiformes; family Centriscidae; genus Macroramphosus; species Macroramphosus scolopax. The sequence goes on from CAAKHC010012273.1 coordinate 13,895, forward strand.
TTTCATGATTCTCAACATCGAGTGAAAGCTGGGGTATATGTCTTTACAAAGTCTAGATTTTACTTTCACTACAGTGAATCAAAGGTGAGCCGAAGTAGAAAGTAACGTGTGCACACTGAGCCGCGGTGTCTTGTCACACGTTAAGAGACGTGTTCTGCTTTCTTTAAACAAGAAAGGTAGAAATGGAAGTAATCGTGATTCGGTGTTGCACAGCTGGATGTAATGCCACTGACCTGACACTCGTGATCATGGGGGCGCTGTTCGACCTGCGTAGTGACCCACCAGCTGCGCTTGCGCACTGGTCCACTTCCATCCGTTCCATCCTGAGGTCCGCAGGCCGGTGGAGGCGTTGCAACTGCCGGCCTTCGACCTTTCGAAGGCGGCGTGGAGCTCTACTCGAGCCCGGTGGAAGCCCGACCCGCAGGCCTCGCTAGCAGCAAGCCCCGAGACGCCAAGTCAGCGGGCTGAACACCAAGGCTGCCTTCTCTCTACCGCATTTCCCTCCGAAAAACACCGTATCCGAGTGTGACGGCGGGTCCGATCGACACTTAAAACCTGCAGCTACGTTTCCCTTGGAGCTGCCTGGAAACGCAAATTGTAAATGTTGTGAAAAAGACAGCTGGACACGAGTCAGGCGCAGAGACAGTCGATAAAAAGTACCGTGAGGGCATCAAGCTAAAACTCACCCGGTTGTCCCGACTTAACGGTGAAACTTTTAATTCGAGTCCAGACAGGTGACGTGACTTTTAGGATTAGCTGCTGAGCTAACTTGGTTTGCAGTAACAGCTCCCGTGTGAGATCAGAAAACCGCTACGCAGCTGTCGGAGGCGGTGAAACCCGGGCTGGCCACACCGTCCCCCGGGAGTGTCGGTCACCCGGATCCTGGACTCACCGAACAGGCCTCCAGCACATTCAAGAAATCGATGAAAATTAAGTTTGAAAGATTTTTACAACATAGTCTTTCGCCAAATAGAGGTAGATCACCAACCGGGAAAACAGCGCCGCTGTCTGGTCAGACGGGGAACTGCAGCGGTCCAACAATTCGAGCAGCGAGAAAATTCAGTTTACTTTTACACATTTTATAAAAACTAAGAGTTCAATAAAGTATTTTCCTGGAGGTTATACTGCATGTGTATATTTTGTATTGACTTCGATTTGCATGTTTATCTGTTCAACTGTAAAAGGTATCAAACTCAAACATTTAAAATGATCAAATATAAAACGGAATAGAGAAAATGTTTTGTAAAGTATTACTATCTGTATTTAGGTTAATCCATTTTTCACATTAATGGATATAAGTATTGCATGGCTGTGATCAACAATTCATTTATGTATTTAATATAAATGAATTGATTAATCTATCAAGTGATGAGAAAAGGCAAAACCAAGTCCAACGTCTTCAAATGATCAAAATCCAAAATTATTCAATTTAAAAAGGTAAACAAAAATACCAAATGTTTTTAACATTTTAATGTTCTGTCACTGAACTAATTAATATAATTTGATAATTGTTTGAGATCTGCTATAAAACATGTTTGAACACCGTCTGTCAGTAAACAGATTCATCTTGCAAAACGGAGAAATGAGCAACTCAGAGTTTTGCTAGCGAGAAATCAAGTATTAAATGAATCAATAAAGTTCAGTAGCAGCAACATAACTATAATCCAATATATTGCAGTGAGTTTATGTTACTAGATTGTGTTGAGTATTAATGGAATAGTATTAACGTCAGACAATCAGTGAAACATCACCAGATATTAAAGAGATTCAATTTTCCCTTTGTTGTTGTGGGACTAAATCGTCTTCAGTTCGCCCAGAATCTCAAAAATCCTCCATCTGCTAGAGTCGTCATCTCCAAAAAATGGTGAAACAGGACACCAGGAGGCTCGGCCCTTTAACCCCTTCACTGCCTGCGGAGGAACCAGGAGACATGAACCAGTCTCCACAGGACCAGGAGACATGAACCAGTCTCCACAGGACCAGGCCGGAGACATGAACCAGTCTCCACAGGACCAGGAGACATGAACCAGTCTCCACAGGACCAGGCCGGAGACATGAACCAGTCTCCACAGGACCAGGAGACATGAACCAGTCTCCACAGCACCAGGAGACATGAACCAGTCTCCACAGGACCAGGAGACATGAACCAGTCTCCACAGGACCAGGAGACATGAACCAGTCTCCACAGCACCAGGAGACATGAACCAGTCTCCACAGTACCAGGAGACATGAACCAGTCAGACCTTGTCACAGGAAAAGGACAGAAACCTCCGTGGGAGGGTGAGGAGCTCCGACATCTGGACTCCAGGAGCTGTTCCTGAGGTTAACGTTACAGCAGGTTCAGGATCGGACCAGAGGGTCTGCAGTGACGTCACCTCACGGCAGAGCCCCAAAACTAACCATGAAACTGGGAGAAAAACAAATGATTATCTGCTTCGTTTCCTTTTGACGAGCCGGTGATCCACTGAAACTGATGCAGGAACATCTTGAACCAATAACTACTATTTAAGTGAAATACTGACTGCTTTAATTATGTACATTTCCCCGTTTTGGGACGAATAAAAGTTTTCTAATTTCTAATTCTAAAAGAACCACTGACAGAACAACGTCTGTGACCATCTGAAGAAGTTCACCATCTTTCTGTAAAACACCACCGTGTGATGCAGTGGGCGGAGCTGCTGGATGACGTCACGCTGGCGGCTAAAATACATTCAAAATAAACACAACTTCATTACTATTTACTATGTACATGCTTGAGGTCACAAAGTACACACAGCGGTATCGGATTCATTAAAATTAGAGCACACACACATATTGGTTCATGTGTGTGTGTGTGTGTGTGTGTGTATGTGTGTGTGTGTGTGTGTGTGAGGTTGAAGTTCCAGTTTTTATTTTTATTAAAGCTTTTAACTCTCATCGACCTCCTGCTGAGGAAGATGATGAATCATTTTCTGTACAAAACAATTGAACGTCAACATGTTGATTTTTGAGGATTTATAAAAAGATGGATTTTGGTTTCTGGGATTCTGGTTCAACATACTTGTACACCAGGTACACACACGTACTACTGTCGTACTTGTACATCTACTGCACCGGTCACTCCTCCGTCTCTCCGCCGAATCGAAGAGGTTAAAGGGCGGATAGCGGGAGGGGGAGGAGGCGGAGGAGGAAGAGGGGACGTCCTGCCTTCCTTCAGACGGACTTCAGCTACTTTCAGGCCGCTTTAACAGACTTCTCCCCCGCAGGATTTGACTGAAGGCTCCGGGGAGCCGCACCGAGGAGCCGCGTTGTGACGGAGGGCGACATGTCGGAAGGACCCGCAGCCGCCTGGATGTAACTGGTTAGTGGGTAAAACCCTCCGAGTGTCGCCGCTGCTGGTAAACAACCGCGGGCAGCCAGGCGGACTCCTGCGGGAGAGCCGAGCCCCGCACACCGGGGACACTTTACTGGACTTTACTGGACTTTACTGGACTTTACTGGACTTTAATGGACTTTACTGGACTTTTATTAAGATTTAGATTTCACACGTTTGTGGGCAGGTCAGGTTTAATCTGAATGAGATCGATCGATCACAGATCACATTGTCCTAGAAGACAAATTGTTACACATATTCATATTTGGTAATAAATAAAATGATGTTTTCAGGATTGCAAGTTCACTGACGGTTTATTGATGATATCAAAGTGTATCTGTTGTAGTATTCTGACACTTTGGAGAAAAGATCAAATCAAAGATTTCAAACATTTTAGTTGATTAAAAGTGATTTCATAAATTATCAGTGAATTTTACCTTTATACTTTTCTACTTTTTCATACATTTAATGGAATACTTACATTTTGGTATTTGTATTTTTCTTCAGTACGAGATACTTCCAGCAGAGAATCTGCTTGAGAAACTAAGTTGTAAGATAATTTAAATGTTAAATCAGATAAACGGGAGATGTAAATGATGGTAATCATCAAATTCACATCTTAACTCTTCATTAAATACATTTTAATTCACGTATACCTTCAAACAAGAGTAATTAATTGTCCTGTGACATGTTTTTATTGTTTTCTGAACTGATAGACTTTTTAATTTTTTATCATCGTCTTGTTCATCGCTCCTGTTCAGGAGGATGGAGGGAGAGAAAGAGACGTCAGAGGAAAAGGAGGAGGATGAAGAACATCATCATCACATTGCAGCAGCCTCCTCTTTAGACTACAGGGACCTTCCCATCATGCACTGGGAGGACCTGAGCCGGCGGATCACTGAGCTGGAGGAACAGGAGCAGGAGAGGAGCGAGAGGGCAAAGGTCAGACTGAGGCAGATTGACTCTCCTGAAGCTAGCTGCTAGCTGCTAGCTGCTAGCTGCTAGCTGCTAGCTGCTAGCTGCTAGCTGCTAGCTGCTAGCTGCTAGCTGCTAGCTGTGATAAGTGTTGTTTTGACTCATCATCCCAGCATTCATCTGGATCCAGCAGGCCTGTAGTCAGGCCAAGTGACCCTGTTAAGAGTCAGAACTGGAGTCTGACTGCTGTTCAACGGGTTTAGCTGAGCAAGGTCAGCTGATCGTATGTGACCTGGAAAACTACATTTCCCAGTTGTCTGGTACATCCTGCTTTTATCTAGGTCTTTCTACCTAAAGAGGTTCAGTGTCTTGTCGAGGACACTTCGACATCTCTGGAGGAGCTGGGGATCGAACCTGGAACCTTCCGATTTCTAGACGACCCGCTCTACCTCCACTTCATGGCATCAATGATATTATCTCTGTTGCCGCAGTAACCTTCAGTTTGTTATTTGAAATTATCAATGTTGACACTAAAAGTTCAACCGAAGCCTGAAGCTCAAAGACAAACAAACAAACATGGACTCAAGACAATCGACCCCAGATTCAGGAACATGGAGGATAGTTGTTGTGCCTGTCGCACCCCCGAGCAAGAAAAGTGAATGTTTAGTCAAACTAAAGATGTGAAAGATGATCAGAGTCCATCTGTTTGTGGCTGCACACTGAAGCTGTTTGTAATTGTTAGTGGGGAACAAAGTAAAGAAGCTTCATCAGGATCCAGTCGTTCTGTGACAGCAGGTCACGTGACCGACGTGACGCCGCCTCCTGTCAATCATCTCACAGCTGTGATGCTTTAAGCCTGATTGTGTCTCCACTTGAGGCTGGATCAACGTTCTCATTTTTCATGAATGTCTCCCTTCCTTCCTTCAGAGGGAGGTGGAGCTGAGGATGGGGGAGAGTCAGGGGGGAGTGTGGAGAGATGTGTGGGAGGAAGAGGAGGAAGACATCCGCTGTCCAGTATCTGTCATCACGTCACGGTAACACAGAGCTGCAGCGTTCAGATGCTGATCGCCATAGCAACCGAACAATGTACCATGTTAATTATGATTCCTTTAAATGAAAAGATATAATAAAGTCTGTTTGGATCCATCAGTTAATCAATAATCCATAATCATTACATCTTTAACCCTTTAAGGTCCTGCTCGACCGTTTGGTAGACCTCACTTTAAGTCACTATATCTCAAAAACTGTGCGGTCTGATTTCTTGAATGTCCCTCGGGATACATCAAGTATCTACCTACCTTGATTGTTGTTAAAATCATCCTCAGTGAATAAAATAAAACAAAAAGGACAAATTTAGTGCTTTTGTTTCCTTGGTGTGGACCTCAAAGGGTTAAATCTGCAATATATTTAACAAATAATGTACCAAAACACAATGTGATGTCTTCAGATATCTTATAGATATTTTATGACTTCTATTACCAGTACTTCTGATATGAACGGACCGATGTGAGGACGTTGGTGAGGAAGAGGAACGCAGCCGGTGAACGACCACGCCTGCGTCTTCACTCCTCTTGTTTATTGTTTGTTTACAGATTTCACCACCACAGGAACCTGCAGCTGTGCTTCATCAACAACAGCGACAGTGAAGACGAGCAGGAAGGAGGCGAGAGCGAGGTCAAATCCTGTTTGATGTTTCACCACATTTAGTGAATTCAGCATTTGGATCGGACAATCGGTGAATGACATCATAGATTATAGATCAACGGTTCCTGCTGACATTTGATCAGGAGTGGATTTCACTCATCAGCTGACTTGGACAGGAATAATATGGTTAGATGGTTAATAATGACTAAAGTGCCAAATATTCCACATTTATCGTTTCGTTCTAACAACAACTCGACGTGCAGAAGAAGTCTCGGAGTGAAATCCACATTCATGTAGCTTCATCACCACGACAACATATTAGTGAACTGACCTGACGACTGACCGTATTCTCATCTTCTTCAGGATTCCGAGGGAAAGTCACTCAACGGTTGCCATGCCAGCGGGTTGAAACAGGAAGTGGTCACTGCTTTGAGAACGCTGAGAGACAAATTGCTGGCTGAACAGAAGGAGAACAAGGTAAAAGGAAGCAAGGAGGTCGGACTGAAGGGGAAAGAGGAATGGATGGTTTAATGAGAACAGCATCAGAGCAGCCAGGTCACATACGACCCTGAAATATAACAGATCCAGTGATTCCTGCTAATGAGGCTTGTTTCTGTCAATATTCTCTAACTGTTGTTGTTCTCTACCGACCCCCGAGGGAAACATCGTTCTTTATAGCTGCTAAATATTCTACAATGTTCACTAGGTTGTCGCTAACTTGGCCTATGAGAGCCTGGAGAGTCAACCGAAACAGTAAACACACTATGAGAGCCTGGAGAGTCAACCAACACAGTAAACACACTATGAGAGCCTGGAGAGTCAACCGAAACAGTAAACACACTATGAGAGCCTGGAGAGTCAACCAGAACAGTAAGCACACTAGCTAGATTACGTAAGGAAGTATATAAACTGGTGTCTATGCGTGTGTGTGTGTGTGTGTGTGTGTGTGTGTGTGTGTGTGTGTGTGTGTGTGTGTGTGTGTGTGTGTGTGTGTGTATGTGTGTGTGTGTGTGTGTGTGTGTGTGTGTGTGTGTGTGTGTGTTTGTTTGTGTGTGTGTGTGTTTGTGTGTGTTTGTTTGTGTGTGTGTGTGTGTGTGTGTGTGTGTGTGTGTGTGTGTGTGTGTGTGTGTGTGTGTGTGTGTGTGTGTGTGTGTGTGTGTGTGTGTCTCTCAACAGCTGGCCGGCAGCAGCAGTGGTGTCCAGCGGAACCATCTGGAGCGTTGGGATCTTCAGGAGAGTTCAGTGCAGCAGCTCGGAGGCCTGAGATCATCACTTCAGCAGGACGTACACGGTATATTTTACTACTTTTCTAACCTTCACCTCAAACCAGACTTCACCCGACATCTCGACTGGTGTTTGTCATTACGTAACATTAAATTAACGATATTAATGTTTAATATTTCCCCACATTTGTCAGGTCTGTTACCTGATAACGTTCCACATCCGCCCAGTTTGTTTAACTTTTCAAAGAGGCCAAAGGTTCCGATCAGTCGGAGTGAGGAGCCGAAACATGGAGTCTCATTCATGTTGCCGTCTCGCTAATTGACATTAATCACATGTCAATCATCCCGAGTCTATCAAGCATCACAAAGATACAGAAGGGACCAGTTGACTCCACTAGAGAAACATCATTCACTCACTTTTCTGTTCCGCAGCCTTGAGCTCCGAGCTGGTCGCTCTCCTGCTGGTACGAGACCAGCTGAGGACGAAGCAGGACGCGATGCTGATGGATGTCCAGGACTTGACCTAACAGCAGGACCACAGACGGAACAGACCAGATCAACTGTGGGACCAGGTCGGGCTGCTCGACCCCCCCGGCAGTGCTGTCGTTTATTAAACTCTTCAGACTGACAGCTGACAGGGTCCAACAAGAGAGGAAGAGGAAGAGGAAGGTCTATCTGAGAACCTGAGCGCTGTCGTTCATCTGCTACTGAGACAGGAAATGAATGATATCAGTGACAATATGCAACGTTAACACCTGACAGGAAGTTGATATGTAATAACAGGAACAGTTGTTATATAGAAATAATTACTAACCAGCAGGAACACGAACGATCCGCTGACACGACTGGCAGCGTGTGAACATGATGTCTGACCGGTTTGGACCGACAGGAGTTAACCAAGTCACCACTGGTTCCACCGGTTCCACTGGTTCCACACTGGTTCCACACTGGTTCCACTGGTTCCAACACGTCAGCGCTGTAGTCATCTTCAGTCGAGCACAAAAATGAAACCTTCAGGAATTTTTACTTCTGGGAACTTTTCTATTCAAATGTTCTGAGGGACAGACGGTGATGCAGTCAGGTTCCCTCAGAGGTGGAGATCCAGCCAGAGGTTCCACCTGGAACCTCCAGGCCCGTCAGCCAATAGGAAGAGAGAGGTGCATCCTTCCTACTTTGAAGATATTTTTGCACATTTACTTCTCGCGATGGTGCATGGCGTGAGTTTCGGGTACAGACAGATTTTGTTGTATTTAAATATTATTTTTAATTTCAATGTGACTTTGAGAGTATTTAGAGTTTAATTTCTTTCCTTAAATAAATTACAAACATTTATACGTTCATTTTGGAAACATATTTGTTGTCTGTTGGTGTCGTGTTCTTTCTTTGAAGTGTCATAAACTTCATAAACATGAAGTAGAATGAAGAATGTAGTTACTTTGAAAGTAACTTTAATGTTATAATGTTTGTGTAAACCAAGCTAACAGTCTACCGCCATGCTAGCTGCCCTGCATGCTAACACGGTAACATTCATCAGTTTGAACATGCTAATGGGCCAATTAGCACCTCACATATGGTAAGTTAGTGGTCATAGTTAGTGGTGATAGTTAGTGGTCAGTGGTCATAGTTAGTGGTCAGTGGTCATAGTTAGTGGTCCTAGTTAGTGGTCATAGTTAGTGGTGATAGTTAGTGGTCAGTGGTCATAGTTAGTGGTCAGTGGTCATAGTTAGTGGTCCTAGTTAGTGGTCATAGTTAGTGGTCAGTGGTCATAGTTAGTGGTCAGTGGTCATAGTTAGTGGTCCTAGTTAGTGGTCATAGTTAGTGGTCAGTGGTCATAGTTAGTGGTCCTAGTTAGTGGTCATAGTTAGTGGTCAGTGGTCATAGTTAGTGGTCAGTGGTCATAGTTAGTGGTCAGTAGTCATAGTTAGTGGTCCTAGTTAGTGGTCATAGTTAGTGGTCAGTGGTCATAGTTAGTGGTCAGTGGTCATAGTTAGTGGTCATAGTTAGTGGTCAGTGGTCATAGTTAGTGGTCAGTGGTCATAGTTAGTGGTCATAGTTAGTGGTCATAGTTAGTGGTCAGTGGTCATAGTTAGTGGTGATAGTTAGTGGTCATAGTTAGTGGTCAGTGGTCATAGTTAGTGGTGATAGTTAGTGGTCATAGTTAGTGGTCATAGTTAGTGGTCAGTGGTCATAGTTAGTGGTGATAGTTAGTGGTGATAGTTAGTGGTCATAGTTAGTGGTCATAGTTAGTGGTCATAGTTAGTGGTCATAGTTATAGTTAGTGGTCATAGTGGTGATAGTTAGTGGTGATAGTTAGTGGTGATAGTTAGTGGTCATAGTTAGTGGTCATAGTCGGAACTGCAAAATATCTTCTACTTGTCTCAAAGAGGCCTGAACGACGACATCTAACCCTCTTATTGTGTCCGGAGGCTGATGAGAAACGCTGCCACCCTCACCTTCACCTTCACCCTCACCATCGCCTTCACCCTGAGATGTTTCTATGTAATGACGATGATGAGGATGATGAGGATGATGAGGATGATGACGGGTGTCAGCACCGTGTGCAGGTCGTCTGTGTGGTAACGACAGCAGCAGGAATATTAACGACACTTTGAATCAGGACAGAAGCTTTGCAGCTTGAACCTGAAATATAAAAGACAACTGGTTCTGTTTGTGTGAAGCGTCTCTCATGTTGAGTTCGGAGCTCCTCCTCCTCCTCCTCCTCCTCCTCCTCCTCCTCCTCCTCCTCCTCTGCAGTCCCCGTATACAGTTTCATTCCTGCAGTTGTGACTCAATGAACACTGATCAATTATTTACAGAGAAGCTGAAGGTCACAGCCGAAGCCCAAAGAGATCCTTCAGACCCGAATCACTTCTGAGTCACAAGAAGCCGGACGAGACGAGACGAGACCCTGAAGCCTGCCGGTACCGGGACGGGGACGGGGACGGGGACGGGGACCGGGACGGGGACCCCTGCAGGAGGTCCCACCGTGTTAACGTGAACGAGCATCCTGAGAAGAAGTTCAAACTTCATTTGAGATGACTTGATGAAGGTGGTCAGATTGGACAACAGGACGGCTGCTGCTGGGACACTCGAAGGAATCTTCAAAGGTAAATCTTTTATCTGTCTCACTAAAATCAGCAGATTATTAGTCAAATATTTACTGATGTCTGTCTGTTTATAGTATGTTGAACATGGCGTCGCTCCGTTGGAGGAGCTGCGACGTTCAACCAACAGAAGATGAGGTGGAACCTGACCTGATATCCAAGAATCATTGGAGAATTTAAAGGAGCTAAAACTTTACTGACGTTATCAAAGAATTGATAGTAAACGACAGTAAACTCAGTATTTGGGGTTTTGATGCAACATGAAACATGTGAACAGCCTCGTCACTTGATTGACGGGTGAGCGACACGTTTGTAGTAACTACGATGGAATGTGGCGTGAAGTCGGAACACTCAACGTCACGGTCCGAAGCCCGAACACAGACGGCCCCCGCCGGTGTGACACCGTTGTTTCAGGACGCCGGCTTGACATTAACCTCTGACCTGAATGCTTCAACAGCTGGAGCAGCCGCGGCCGCTCGGGGAGCCTCACGCCCGGCGAGCTCTCCAGAAAGATCGTTAATGATTGAGGAGCTAATTGAGCGAGACTTGTTCTTCATCAGCAAAACGCAGGCGCTGCATTGTGGACCAGCAGTTCCAAACCAATGTTCTTTCTGTCCCCTCTTTGTCACAGGAAGTGCTGCTCCACGCCGCAGACACGGGTCATCGATGGCGAGCACAGATCACAGATCCGGACTTGGAGGAGCGGCGATGACAACAGAGGGACCTGAACCCGTCCAGCCTGGTCAGGATTAACCTCCACTGGTTCATTATGGGTTGGAGCCACACCTCCACGTCAGAGGTCAGCCTGGCCGCAGCGGCGGCGGCGATCAGCCAACCCAACGTCTCCGCGCCCACCTCGTCCCCGCCGTCATCCTGCAGCATCGACGAATCCTACAAATACGTGTTCCTGCCCGTCTGCTACTCGCTGACCTTCCTCTTCAGCCTCACCCTCAACTCCGTGGTGCTCCTGCGCTCCTGTCGTCACCACGGCGGCGGCTGCTGCGGCAGCGTCAGGCGCCGCTGGAACACTTCGCTGATCTACATGGTGAACCTGGCCACGACCGACCTGATGTACGGCCTGTCGCTGCCCTTCCTGGTGGCGAGCTACATGCTGAGGGACCGCTGGGTGTTCGGGGACTTCATGTGCCGCCTTGTTCGCTTCCTCTTCTACTTCAACCTCTACTGCTCCATCTTCTTCCTCACCTGCATCTCCGTCCACAGGTACGCAGAGAGATAAACCTCAGAAACATTTGACAGTCAAAACAATCCTCAACAGTTCCTCCAGTCGTCTCTCGGCTGGTCTGGTTCTCAACCTGAGGTTCGGGACCCTCCGGGGTCTCGCCAGGTGCATATCAGTGTATTTATGTCTTACAGGTAGTTTATGAAAACCAGGCGGCAGCTTGTTTTAAAGGGTCGTCTGAGTCGTGTACTGATCAGCTGCCGTCCGTCCGCAGGTACCTGGGGATCTGCCACCCGATGAGAACCATCACTCTGGAGAGCAAACGGGTGGTGAAGGGAACCTGTGCACTGGTGTGGGTGGTCGTCTTCATCCTCACCTGCCCCATCTTCAGGTTCGCACAGACGGGCTACGTGCCGCATCGAGGTGGAGGGGCTGCCGGGCCACGAGAGGCGAGGGACGGCGGGAACAGGACCGGACCTCTGGAGGACGGGGACGGGTACATGAACTGCTGGGACGACGCCATCGATAAGGAGTTCGCCGACTACGTCCCGTACGGAATCGTCCTCCACTTGCTGGGATTCTTCGTGCCGTTCGTCATCATCGCCTGGTGCTACTCTCAGGTGGTCAGAACGATATTTCAGACTCTCCGCTCCCCTCACAGCTCGATAGAAGGCGGTGAGGACGGCCAGGTGGGCGACGGGTCCGCAGACGGAGTCAGAGAGCGAGAGAGAACCTCCGTCTCCATCTCTGGCTCGCAGTATTCGCATTACATACGGCGGCGGCGGAAGTCCATTAAAACAATCGTAACCATCACGCTGCTGTTCGCGCTCTGCTTCCTGCCCTTCCACGTGACCCGCACACTCTTCCTGCTCCTGCGGCGGGGGCAGCTCGGCGGCTGCAACGCCATGAAGGCCGTCTCCATCTGCTACAAGGTCACCCGGCCGCTGGCCTCCTGCAACGCCTGGCTCAACGCCCTGCTCTACTTCCTCACCAGTGATAAGGGCGCCCCCTGCTGCTGGCAGGTAGAACCCACCGTCCGCAGGGACCGGCGGAGCAGCTCCCTGTGGTGGCCGCTGAAGATCCTGAAGAAGGACGCCGTGGCGGAGGACGACCAGGAGGCGGCGGAGAAGGTTGAGACTGGCGTGCACAATGAAAATGAGTCCAAGTCTTCCAGGGTCATCTTCTGAAGACTTTCTAAAATATTTAATGGTATCTGTCTGAATGCACATCAAAGAGTTTGTTGTCAACATAGAAACGTATCAAGTATCCAGTTTGCATCGTTTCAGATTCGTCCAGACGGCGGCGACGAGTTTCTAATTCTTCCTTCTCATCGTGCAGTCAGACTTCGTCCCGGCGGCGTCTGTCGCCCATGGCGGAGGCTGCCGAGGACACCGTCTCCTGGTCCTCAGAGCTTTGAGCCTTCAGATTGTTTTATTCCTGAAACCGTTTGTGTCTCGGTGAATCTGCCCGGCGACACGGCTCACTAGTTGATTGGATGTTTATCATCTTCTCTGATGGACGGAGGAACTTTCAAAACATTTTAAAGAATTGAAAAAAAAACAGAAAAAAGAAATAGTTCGAGAGTTAAAACGCTTAATTATTATTAATTATTAGTTTTATTGATAATTTTTAATCAGTCAGTTGAATATTTGTGATCATGTGAAGAACAGTTATAACCAGCTCCTCTGACCTCTAAATTGTGTCGAGTTTGTTGTCGCTTGTTTTTAAGTCACGTGAGCAGACAAACTTCACTGATCTGGATCCTCGATGTCGCACCGACACCGCCGACACCGCTGACCGCCGCCGTGTCGCCGGCAGCTCGGGTCTGTGACATCAAACGTCTTCTTGGACGTTGGCGCGTGAACTGTGCCACGGATCATCATCAGATTCTTGGTTTTAAACTGACTCGATGCCGGATCCCCAACGTGGATCAGATTCCTCCGGGAGGGACGACGATTCTTCTGCTGTGGAACCTCCGTCAGTCGATCCGCTGCCACTCGGTGTCGCTGAGCAGTTTGTAGTTGAGCCTCCGGTAGTTTTCGGGATGAACTCGCCGCTGGCGCCAAACCTCCTCGTACAGGCTGCGTACAACTGGAGGCAACGGCGGGAAGCCGGCAGAGCGAGCCAGGTTCCGGCAGTACTCCCACTGATCCTGGTCCATCACCAGCAGGTGGCGCTGCTGGACTCCGCGATCTTTTTTGTCCTGCAGCTCTCGCCAAACCTCTTCCTCCATCTGGGCCCGAGACGGTAACGTGACCGAGCCGTCCATCACAGCCAAAGCGAACTGGACCTGCGGGGATGAGGACGGATTTCAGAACCTCTGTTAGATGTTCTACGCAACCTTGAAGACACTTCACACCTTCAGCTCACCTGGCAGTGGAAGTTGGGGAAGGGACAGATGATCCTGCAGATGCCGATGAAGAAGAGCGAAGGGAAGGCGGGGGGCATCATGACGCGGTAGAGCGGCGCCACATAGTGGTCCTGGATCTTCAGGCCCAGCTGAGCGGCGTTCAGAAACGGATACCTGAAGTTGTACCCGGTGCAGAAAAGCAGGACCTCAGCGGCGACTGCCGAACCGTCCTGGAACACGTCAAAGAAAACTCAAACCTCCGGACGGCGTTACGACTGAACATCAGAATGAAGCCAAGAGAGGCTGTCGGGTCATAAATGATAAACATCCTGAAGATTTTAGAGACGTCAGAATTCTTCTTGAGTCACAGAGATCTTCCTGCTGAATCATTGGACATCATCTCGTCTTAGACTGAACACACAACAGGAAGGTACTGACCTGGAAGCGAACGCTGCCGTCCTCCTGGACCGCCTCCACAGCGCTGGACTGTTGGACCCCCGGAGGAAGAGGGAAGGTGAAACGAGGACGACTGTGACTCAGAACGACCTGGAGACAAAGTTTCCTCCTTAAACATCATAGAAGCACACGATGAGAGCCTAGGGAATCAACCATAACATCTAAGTTATAAACTTCATCAGCTGCTTTCCATGTTTGATCCTCAGAATGACTTAAATGGATATAAACTCACATTTGGATTGAAAACGTAATTTTCGGTTTAATCTATAAATGATCTGCTTGTTATTACTGACATACTAAAGCTGTCACGAATCCATCCTGGATCCAAAGGGGGAACTGATCAGACGGAGACTCTGGAGTCCTGTAAACCGATGCCCTGCAGCTGCAGGCGGAGCTGCGTTGGTGTGTTTGTTACCTGAGCGCCAACTTTGGCCAGTTCGATGGAAATGTCGAGTCCGGATGCAGCGGCTCCCAGAACCACCACGGATCGACCGGAGAACGGCTCGGCACACCTGTACGAGTGACTGTGCAGCACCTCTCCTGCCCGGAGACAGACGGCGTGTCAGCTACTTCGCTTCCATGTCGTACACCATGAACACTGTATGCATCCTTGTGTAGTGCGTGAACGACGACAGGGAAACTGTCTGGTTTTCATACTTTAGCAACAGTAGAATATAAATTAACAAGTTGCATCGATGAACGTCGTTAAATTGTAAATGATTAAAGGATTCTCTCCATCAGTTTATGTGTGTGCAACTAAAATAAAATGTGACTTTACCTTTAAAGTTCTTTATTCCTGGTATGTTGGGGATGTGTGGGTCGGAGTAGTGCCTGCAGAGCAACAAAGCACAAACAGGCGTTGTGGCGCCTCCAAGTGGCGACGGGAGGAAATGACTGAAATAATGAAGAAGTGCTTGAACTCACCCTGAGCAGACGAACACAGAGTCAAAGGTTTCTGTTTTCAAACAGCCTGACCAATCCAATGATGTCACTTCCCATGATGTCCTCTCCTCCTCTCGATGCGCTGTCACGACGACGGGCTTCACGTTCTCCACGACGGTGTTGAACTGACACGAGAGGACCGAAGAGAGACGAGTCAAAGTCGCATTATTTTCTATATCGAATCTGCCTTCTCTCTCTCTCTCTCTCTCGCCCTCTTCCTGTTGAATGTAGGTGTGACTGTGGCGGGATGAGGTCATGTGATCTCACCCTGACGTGCGGCTCAATGTGGTGGCTCTGGCAGTATCTCTCCAGGTACCGCTGCACCTCCTGATGGTGCAGGAAGCTGTTGAGCTGTGGGTCGAAGGGGAAGTCGGGGAACATCATCACCTCTTTGGGCAGGTTGGTTCTGTGTGGCGTCCGGAGATCAACATCATTAATCCCTGATGAACACCAAGCATTCTACCTTTAGATCATCTAACACACACGTCTGTGGAGGCCCGTCAACGTTGTAAACCGAGTGTGAACCTTTAAACCATCTCAGACCAGTCCGTCTTCCATACGACACTTTACGATGTTGAACACACCTGAGATCTCGGTACATGCTGCTGTGAACGGCTCGCCCGCTGTCGGATGATCCGATGCGTTCGTCGTAGCACCAGGTGCCACCGACTCTGCCTGTGAGCTCGAACAGCACCGGAGGGGCGAAGCTGTCGGGTCGGGACAGGATGTGTCTGGCTGCACAGAGTCCCGCCGCCCCGGCGCCAATGACCGCCACCCGCTGTAGCACAGGCTTCATACTAGCTAATGACGTCGTCCCTCTCGTCTGTCCTAAACCTGGCAGGAGACACAAGACCAGAAAGTTAGTTTATTTGTTATTCATCCGGACTGTATGATGAAGAGTTAACAGACGATCCCATGTGTGTTTGTGTCTGTGTCTGTGTGTGTGTGTGTGTGTGTGTGTGTGTGTGTGTGTGTGTGTGTGTGTGTGTGTGTGTAAAAACGTTGCTCACAATGACTTTCATTAATTAGTTTAATTAATCAGAAAGTTTTGAAAATGTTCACGAGAGAAAAGCAGCAGATCTTCATGTCAACACGAGTTGTTCTAAGTGATCGATTATCGGAATAGAAGCAAGTTAATTTTAATGATCGATCAAACATTTAGTTGAAAATGTATCAAGAATATTAACTTTAACTTTCCAGAAACACTTGATAAGGTACTTGAATGTGAGACAGTGAAGAGCTATTCGTCCACCGTTAAATGACTTTGACGATGTTTCACTGTAAAATGAATAACAGAAGAAAAAACTTTATAAGTTACCTGACAAAGTGAAGCCAAACTGACCTTTGACCCTCCGGAAAGAAACGGTCCGCTAACAAACATGTTCAAGAGCTTTAATAAAACAACTAAGACAGGAACAACTGGAACTTGTTTCGGGGAAACTATTAATATTCTTGGAAGATGTTTATCTCAGTTTAATTTATCTTGTTTGTCTGCTAGCAAGCTAACAAACATTTGATGAAATCTTGCTAATCATCACTGAACGGTGTCTCGAGGTCAAAGTGCGCATGCTCAAAACAACTAACTTTTTATTTCTAGCTAACTAGCTTACTGTACGGCTTTCTGCATGAAATACTGAAGTTAATCATCATTATTTATTAAATAAGCTCCGTCATAGTCACCTCGTCCGTTCCGGCTTCCCAACGGTCAAATGCGGAAGTCCAGAAAACACTCAAATCATACGAGAATCGGTGGACATCCTGTCTGCCGAGAGATTGACGTCATAACACCGGGCCGCTTCCGTCCCCGACAGAGGTGCAGTGACAAAAACAGTCTCCGGTATATTCAGTTCCAGTTTACGTCACTAAAGTACTTCCGTCTTGGATCTCCAAAATATAATATACGGTATATCGATTCATATTTTCCGTGAGTAAAAACTGTGAATGTACACTGCTGTTAACTTCCTAAAACGTATATTTAACCAGTGAAATACACAAAGTAGAGTAACAGAAATTCCGACTATTTTTCCACAGTAAGTGACTTTTTTAACCATAGATAACTGGATAAATCCGAACTACCAAAATACTTAATAAGAAAAATAAAGTGAGGATGAATGAAAAGCACACAAATAATGTATAATTATATAAATAATATTGGTATTTAATCTATCATCTGTCCCACAGCATGTTCAACCAAAAAATACTGAACATGAAGATAAAATGTGAATGATTAGTCTCAGACAACTATTATGAAAAACATTGTAAAAGGTGCATTAAACCGTCATAATAAATTAAATGTTGTCACCAGACATTACAGTTTCCATTAAACGCACTAGAGTTACGATGACCGTCAAATCAAATCAAAGTAAATCCAGAAGTTTCATAGTTTAAATATTTTATTTAAAAAAACAGAAGAAATGTGAATAAAAATGGATCGTATTTATGTTGATGCTCAATGACAGCCGTCATTCCTGGAAGAGATCCAGTTTCACTTATTTGCTACTTAGCCACTAACATGACACACATGAGTCTATGAATGTCAGTTGAGTTGCATTGTGGGAAATGTGGGCGCAGGTTTTGGCGAGTCAAACAATGTGGGGAAGCATTGTTCTCCTTCATGAGTCCAACACAGTTACAGGAGCCGACATTAAATCAATAGACTGTCCGACTAGACAGTCCATTTCACACCTCAAGTGACATCGTCACTTGGTAGTGGCGTTCCCGTGTGGCGCCGGCTGCTGCTGTGGCTGCTGCTGCTCAGCCAGCGCCTGCTGAAGCCGGGTGCGTTTCCTGGAGTAGTGCTGCCAGTGCAGCAGCTGCTGCTCGTCGATGAACTTGGCACACTGAGCATTGACCAGCTCCTTACGGAAATGTTCATACTGCAGCAGCTCCAGCATGTGCAGGCAGTGAGGATACCTGCGGACGGCAACCAGCAGCAAATCAGATCCACACACACTCCACAAGTAGAATCAAGTTATCTGCAGGTCGTTGTCTTACTTGAGGAACTTGGCATACTCTGGCTCCTTCCAATATAGCAGGTACTTCAGGTAGGTAATGAAAGGCCTCTCCCGGAGAAAACCTCTCTGAGCCAGAACTGAGCGAGAGAGAGTGAGAGAGAGTGAGAGAGCGGGAGAGAGCGAGAGAGAGCGAGAGGGAGCGAGAGAGAGAGAGAGAGAGAGAGAGAGACACACACACACACTTTAATGATTCATTTCGTCTAATGGAGTCTTATCATCATTGTGTGATGTTTGTGATGGAGAATATCGGAGGTGTCGAGAGACTCTTCAGACAACCTGCAGCCCTCCAACAGGTGAACACATGAACACAGGAGCTGTCACTCACAGTTCAGGTAGTTCGGGTTGGCCAAACACTGGATGAACTCAAGCTCCGACTGGAATCGATTCCTGGCCTGCTCCTCTGCACAGAGACGAACAAAGTTAAATAACAACCACATCTTGTGGTCAGGATCTACATCAACAAGCAGGAACGATTTGATGTCCTTGTGAGGCGAAGAATCAGATTTAACTGCAGCTGTGATACTTTTATTATTTTACACTACTTGTTTAAACCTAAACTTATGATTACCCACTGAAACAATACGGAGTTTCAAACTCAACCCAGGTAGTTTAGATCTCGTTGGTTGAGCTGATGGAACATCGTTTCGTTATTTAGCGATATTAAAAAAGACAATTAAGTCAGTTTGTGTCATAATAACGACGTTTAATGATAGAATGTCTTATTTTCCACAACAACATAATTTTTAATCGTTACCAAACCTGCTTTATTTGTATGTCAGGACACTTTCAGTTAGTCGGTTTCTGTCTGGAGTTCTGTCGTGTAATGAGGTTTAAAGCTTCTTGTTTCGTCGTCTATAATTTCTGCGCACATTCAGTTTGCATTTACTCGAATTACTGTGGAAACAATAAATCGCAATTGGTAGCTTAAGCTTGCTAGCATTAGCAAATTCACGAGCCACAAAAACAGCTACAAACCTGTTTCCATGACAGCTGAAGACGATAAAAAAGTCGCTGTCTGGAGATAAATATTCACTGTTAAAATGAAACACAAAAATCGTTTTTCTTGTTGCTTTTTGTTGCCGTCTAATGATCTTTGATATCAACACAACACAGCCATATTTGACGGAAATCAGCGCTAAACAGTTTGTGGGCATTTACGGCAGTTTACGACATCTGTTGTTCGGCATATTGTCCGCTAGAGGGAGACATTTGACAACAAACGCACTAACACGGAGCATAATGATAAAATGTGGCTTGTAGTGTAAATTCATATATAAACACGTTAACTGAGCCAAACACTCATGTAACAGGGTTATTAAAGTAATTAGCTCTGTTACTGTAAAATGTTTTACATTATTATAAACTCTAAAACATAATAAAACTATTAAAACAGTCATGAACAATGTGAATGTATTGTTTATTGGAAGATCATTTTTTATGAATACAAATAAAACTGTTGGCAATGAGACGGTACAAAACTGTTATATATGTACAGTTTACATTAACTTACACGAACACCACTACATACAAATATTTAAACAGAAAACAATAAAAAACATTTATAATATATTTTGAAGACTTAACATAATTCTAACAAACAGGAGTCACAGTTGTATTTCCTTGTATGTCCGTGAGGTTATTAAATAATAAAACAGTAACGAGTGTTCTTAAGGTCGAACTACATCTAGCTGGTGTCAGTTTATTCTCACTTATTAGAATTGATTTACTTCAACTGGAGAGAAATGTCTAATTCTCTGTTTTATACTTTTATAATGAAATGATTAGAAGTAGTTATTGAATGAAAACAGTGTTAATGCCCCCAAACGCTTAATGAGGCGCATCTCAATGTGTTTGTGTTATTTGGGACTTTATTTGTGTCCCAGCTGCAAACATTCCTTCTGTCAGGATTTTAAAAACATGCTGAGGTTTCGTGCTGTCGATCCCAGACGACCGAACGCCCACGCGTGTCCGTGTCCGGCGGCTCCGAACCGGCCGCCACAGAACCAACGACCCCATCCAGGAGTCGAGCGACGGATCCGGACTGTGGAACACAGACAGGCGGTTCTATATGGGGGCGGTGGCGTTGGCCCAGGAAGGGAAGGAGTCGAGAGAAAACATGACGCGGCCCCAACTGTTGATGGCCAGACTGATGCAGCCGATCCCGATGATGTTCATCACCACACCTGTTTTAGCCTGCAGAAGGAGGAGGAAGAGGAACAGGAAGAGGAGGAGGACGAGGACGAGGAGGAGGAGGAGGACGAGGACGAGGAGGAGGAGGAGGAAGGACAGGAGACATCATTGTGATGCAATCAAAATATATAAAATGTTTCTTCCAAACGTTTTACATGTTGTTTGCGTGCTAACGGAGGCGGGAATCACCATGTCGGACACTTTGAGGTAACCAGAGGAGAAGACGATGGCGTTTGGGGGCGTGGCCACCGGCAGCATGAAGGCGAAGGAGGCGCTGAGGGTGCAGGGGATCATCACGTACAGAGGGTTCAAGCTCATCGACTGAGACTGGACCACAAGCAAAGACAAACACTTGAACAGTCTTCATTCAAACTTCTTCAATAGAAATCTGGGAAACTGTGAGTTGGCGAAATGTTGAAAAAAACGGAATCTGTTTGTCACTCGGAGACTCTTAAACACACCTGATGTCAAACGTGTCAGGTTATAACGAGTGACAGGTGTGTTTCAGGGTTGTGTGTGTTCCGTTACCATGGAGGCCAGGATGGGTAGGAAGAGCGTGGCCGTGGCAACGTTGCTGGCACACTCGGTGAAGGTGGCGATGAGCAGGCAGAGGACGATGACGATGGCCCACGGAGGGATGGACTGGAGCGGCGTCATCTGAGCACCCAGCCAGCGGGACAGACCGGACTCCTGGAGGACACATGAACATATCTTGTTTCCTGTTTGTACAGCAGGATGAAGAGCGAATGAGGAAGATGCTGGGACGTCTGAGATGGTACAGCGTCCAAAAACTTTGTCTTTCTGATGAATGATTTTCTCACTTTACCAAACCAGTCGATCAAGGAATGAACCTTCTTTATTAAAACATTCTAAGATGTTCTGACTTCCCACCTCGCTGCCTTTAGCCAGAGCGAAGCCTCCGCCGAGCAGCAGCACGATGTTCCAAGGCATCTTCTTCTGAGTCACCTGCCAGGTGAGCAGCGGGGGGGCGGGGCCTCGGGACACCTGCGAGTCTGAGAGGGAACAAATACAATTAATACACACACACACACACACACACACACACACACACACACACACACACCACGTTTCTACACTGGTTAAGGATGTGATGGTTGTGTATGGTTGTGTGTTTACCTGCAGCACCTGGGCGGTTCCAGCAGCAGAGGAACCGCGGCGGCTCAGAGGGGAGAACAAACATCAACACAGCCACAAACAGAGAGACGGTGGCGTCAGTGACGAACCTGCAGAGACACAATACATACAGGCTGGAGAGTGATTTCATCCAGGAGACATAATCCAGAATATATCATCCAGAGGATACAATACAGTTTATCATCCAGAGGATACAATACAGTTTATCATCCAGAGGATATAATCCAGAAAGCATAATCCAGAAAATATCAACCAAAAGACATAATCCAGAAGATAACATCCGGAAAATATAATCCGGAAGACAAAATCCAGAAGATATCAGCCAGAGGTTATAATCCAGATGGTGTAATCAGGCAGAAGTGATGACAGGTTCGTTGTCTTTTCACCAGCCAACACATCACGTGACTTGTTATTTACAGATTGCGGACAGTTTGTCAGTTGTTTACTCTTGTCAACCTACAGAAGAACTTTCTGGTCGGACCTCAACTGAACTATAAATGACATCAGTCGACCGTTTTACAATCAAATAAAGGAAAGTTGGTTTCAATGAAAATAGTTTGAACTCTTCACAAACTGAATAAAATCCACCTGATCATCTGAAGAGGACTGGAAACATTCTGTAATCAAACATGTTGCAATGATCCACAAACTGCAGGTCCAAGGTGAACGACCC
>CAAKHC010012274.1:5471-30635 GCA_901007825.1 Macroramphosus scolopax
CCCCCCCACACACCGCTGACAACCCCCTCGCCACACACACACACAGTCACAGTCACACACACACTGACCCAGAAATCCCATCTCTATTATGCAGAACATCAGTTAGCTGATGGTGGAGCTGATTATGCAGCTACCCTCAGCTAGCCCACAACTCCCTGGTGGATATCTGCCTTTAAAACCCCCAATCCCAAATGTCTTTTTAGCATATCAATAGAGAATTATATATTCCTAAACAGTAGGACTCGCATACATACAGCTTTTTCACAACTTTCCCTCGTCTCATCATGTCACAGTGTGAATGAATATCAAGCTCGATAAATTTAGACAAACATTTCACGCCGGAAAAGCGTCTTAAAGTAACGCGGAGCCGTCACACTAATGCAAAGATTATAAAGGTTTCCTGTCATGAGTTGCTTCTCTTAGCATATAGTCTATAAATATTGTATAGGCAAGTGCAGACATGTTATTTTCAAAATGATAATGAGTTAGAAAGAAAAAAAAAAGATGGATGGTGCAGTCAGAAGTTTGACGTTTGACTTGAATATAAAACTTTACTTTACCAATTAACTATGTTTGTGTTCGAAGAAATCGATCAGATTTTAAGACATGAATCACCTCAACCAATAGATAAAATGCTCTGATATGTTCACTGGCATCTTCTCTCCGACCAATAGAAGTTCATGAGCAGCCACTTAACACCTGAAGCTTAAAGGAAAAAACACACCTAATAAATAATTAAAGCTCTGCAGAATAATATTACAGGGGACTCTGGTGACGGTCTCAGTAACAGTGTAGTTACTTTTCAATAGTAAACTTTTACATCTGAATATTCCTGGTCTTCACTGCCCACCTCGTAGATTGGTGCAGTGCAGCAGTTAGACCCCGACAATGATTGCTTGCTAAGCAAATAAGCTAAGTATTCTGTGTGTGTGCAGACGTGCATGCAAATGTGCTTATGTGTTTCTCTGCATACGATCCTCTGTGTGTGTGTGTGTGTGTGTGTGTGTGTTTATGAGAGAGAGCTGGGAATGCTCTTGCATGTGCATTGATGATGCCATGCATTGCCATTCTGTATGTTTGAGCCCGGTAATTGAAAGGCCATCTGCGGTCCTATGGGGAGGTTTAGTAAAGGGTAAACTACGAGGCTCATTATTTTAGCCGTAGGAAGCCCGCAGAGGCCGAAAAGAATTAGTCTGTGTCCAGTTTAACCTTCAGAAAAAGGAAATTACTACACGTAACGTGTTTATATGTGCAATATTCATGCTTGGTCTTTGGGAATTAAAGCAAACTTGCATCCAACGAGGTGAAGATGATCTGCAGTGCTGTGCTGCTAATTCGTCAGACAATGAGTCAAAACTTTGTCAAACAAAGCAAATAAAATGCATGACACATAGTGTGAATGAGAGTGTGTGTCTGCCTTTGTGCTGTTGCATGTCTGCTCGGTCCATAAACATGAGAACAGACATGACCTGCATGTCTCAGCAGTTTCCTGTGTAAGACAAGCCCGGTTTGTGTGTCCCCACGGTTCAGCCGTCACTCCTCGGGCCTGCAGACCGACGCTTTCCACTCTATTAGTTGTGTCTGAAAGTCTCTGAACACACACATGTGTGCTGCCTACACATGTGTGTGTGTGTGCGTTTTCCATCTGTCTCCTGTCACCAGCAGCCCTCTCTGCACCGTAAGGACCTGTTAAGATCAAAGGTTAAGGGTCCAAAGGTCGAAGTTCATCCTTTCCAAAAGTGAAAAGTCACGGAGGTTAGGTCTGGTGTGAAGTGACATTGGACAAGCACACAGCTACAGAATTGACAACTAATACCTTTTGGAACTTGCAGAACATCCCACAAGGGTGGTCTGACATCTAGTCAATGTAAAGTCTTATTCCAGTAATCCTTTGTGGGGAAAGTGACATGTGAGTATTAACAAAAAGCGATGACTCGGGAAAGTAGGAATCTGATGCACAAGGAAGGAGTGAAATCAACACATAGACTTCGCCCATATCACAAACCATCATTTAAAAGATGCTTAATAATCATTCACACAGGGGCTTTAATCATTTGACGAGTAGTATTTCAAATATTTGTGCTGTAGTTGTGTACTAGGAGGAGGATTAGAAGTACAGTGATCATCTATATAATGAGGAGACCTGCCTGAGAGATGACTCGGTTAAAAATATCTTCTGTCAGTCTGTGTTGAAAACAAGACTTGAAAGGAAAGGAAGCGCGAGTTCACCCTGGAATTAAGGGTATCGGCTGTCTAGCTCACACACATAAGCATCCGCTAACATGCAGACAGAAACACGCGCGCGCACGCCCTCGCACGAACGCACACGCCCGCGCTGTCCTCAAACAACCTTTTAAACCAAAAGCAGAGTCAACCCGTTCTCCCAGCAGTTTGAAAACAAAGTTTCCCCCTCCAGCTAAACTCTCTGACCATAATTGAGTAATTTAATTCAAGTTATTCTAGTGAACTGAACTTTATTACTTTTTTTTCCCTTTTTTTTATATACTGCTGTTTTACTGTGTGTGATGAATTGATACAACAAAGGCGTCTATGTGCCAACACCTTCCTCTGTTTGTGTTTCCCTTTTTCATTTACTGGATTATTTGGCTTAGATACTTTTAATAATACTAATAATAATAATAGAAGAGTAATGATAAAGTGTTGCCGGGTTAACTACCTCTCCATCCTCACCCATGAGGCACAACAACGACATGTCAGACTGTAATGTTGCTCAGTCGTGATCAGATCAGAACACAATCAGATGTCAAATTAAATTGAGAAGAAGTATTTAAAATTCAGTAATTATGGCGTTTTTCTTCCTTATCTTTATTCAACAACGTGGTCTTTCAAATTTGAGAGCATCACTTATTGATTTCACATTCATTTTTTGTGATGTTCTCCAACAGAACCGTGACCTCGCTCTCAGATAACTAACACTTGCACTTATCATTGCTCCTCTTCTGTTCAAACTGTGCGCTCGCACTCGGATATATTGTTGCTTTGCACAGATTTCCTGCTCTTCAGCATTTAGGCCGATACTGTGAGCCCTCTGAACTTCTCTCAGATTTCTCCTCTGCTCTTGGATAATTTAAATTCCCCAACCGAGTAGTGTTGACCAATATAACTCTGAATATGAAGTTGCAGGGCACATTAGATCTTTTAACCGGGCTTCTTCACTTCCAACATTGACGGCTTTATTATATGAACTTCCCTTGCTGTATTTATGAGGAATAATAAGACAGTTATTGAACATACCAGTGTACATAGAAGGCGTGGCTTCATATTAAACCAGCCTCCCCTCTGTTTGCTAGAGTGGAAAACACCTTAACCCTCATGGAGCCGGTGTCTACAGAACGTTAATGCTCTTGCAGCGACGCACGGATAATTTTATTGGTCAACACCACACTTGGCATTCTATCGGTTGGGGAATCTGTGCAGCGTTTTTCATTAAAACTCCACGAGCAAGCGTCTGAGAACTTCTGAGAGGGACGACCGAGCGCAAGCACACAGTTTGAACAGAAGCAGGACAATTATGAGCGCAGGTGGGGTTTGTTTGAGAGCGAGGTCGCGGTACTGAGGAGAAACATGACTAAAGTTAATGTGAAATCAATAAGTGATGCTCTCAAATTGAAGGGCCGCGCTCTTGAATAAAGATGGGGAAGAACGTCCATACTAATGCTGTTAAATACATAACAGACGTCTCCTTCAATGACAAATACATGTTTTGCAAATTAATGGAACCGTCCAACACAACAATACAACAATCTGAGTAGATGTGAACACAACAGAATAAATATTAAACATGAAGAAATAATGTTGTCCTGCGGGGAAAGAGCCCACAGCTACTCCTGCTTTTGTCTTTCATAGTATTTGTTTTAAAGCAGCTTTGGTTTCCAAGGCGATGCTTTGTATAATTTGGGGTCTTTTTTATTGAATGAATAAAAAGTTGATACACAGAGTACTCCATTAATGATAATGTTATTGGCAGAGAGCATCAGAAACCTTTCAATAACAGTTTATTCACTCTGGATTTCAGCTGCTGCTCTCTGTCTGTCTCTGTCTGTCTCACTTCTTATACTGAACTTCATTACTTTGGCCTCGTTCAAACTCCATCACAGAATACGTGATCTCATATAGGTTCATCCAAGGGATAACTCAGGAGGTAGCGTCAGAAATACGGGCCGTAATAAAGATAACAGTTGGCCATGCAGGGAAATATATCTGCAAGGCAGGTTTGATCCTTACAAGACTTTAAAGTCGTGTTTTTGTATGAACTATTGAAATTAGCAGAAATGACGAAACTCCTGCGCACAAATATCTCATGTTGTGAGGAAATATCGTCTTTATAAAGTCACATTATGTTGACCAAACTTCTGTTTGGAGACAAAAAAGCAAGTCCCAAAAATATAAATCCCTGAATGTGTGTTTGTGTGTGTGTGTGTGCATATGTATGAATGTGTCCATCTCCTCCCCAGTCGAACAGGATGTCGAGGGTCAAACGAGAGGGTGAAAGGTCAAAGCCTGACTAAATAATTACAAGATTCTGTTTCCAGTGTCACACACACAAACACAAAGCTGCACCACTATGTGGTTGTTATTTCTGAGGTGTCTGGACAGTGTCTTCCTCTGTGACCCCCTTAGCTTGTGCACATACCCTCACCTAGACCCAAACACACACTTGAACGTGTTCTCCTTTCCCTCCCTGTCTCAGTGGCACCCAGCTAACGTCACACACACACACACACACACAGCAACACACACACACAGACACACACAAAGTTCTAGCCTGAGAGCTTGTCCCCCTGACAGGCAATCAGTCAGGAAACAGAAGGGAGAAAAGGGGAGAAGCCCAAGCGAGAGAGGCAGGGCGGCTATATATAGCCTGTCAGTCACAAAGGGTCAAGGGTCACGCCGAGAGCCCGCTGACATGCATGCACTCCCACATGCACATATACACTCGCACACAACAGTGTTAATCAAAACAAGGTCAAAAGTGGAGGGCAGACAGCTGGCTGGAGGTTTACAGAGAGAAGGAGAGAGCAGACAGCTGGCTAGTTTTACTAGCGTCTGCCCTTTAAATCGAGACTGGAAGAAAGTTTAAAGAGGGCACGAGTGAATGTTTACAGCGGGGCAAGAAGGTGCAAGCACTTATTTCAATCTGGACGAAGTTAGTATCGGTAAACTGCCTGCGACAAGTCACTGCACATTATGAGGTGATCATTAGATGAGCGGAAAGAAATGGAGCGTAGCGGCGATGGCAGAGCGACGTCGTTGTTCTGCAGGTCCGAAGTAAGTCGCAAGTTTTGCAAAGCCAACAGACTCATAATGATCCGACTCCTCTTGTATGAGCTTTATTAAAGTAGAATCTTGTTCCACAGTTTAAAATAGGTTGAGCAGCATCAGTTCTTTCAAGTCACGAGTCATTGGTGTTGGAGTCTTTGATGATTTTGTCCAGGCAGGTCTGAAGTCGTCATAATTGTGACCACATGAAATAAAGTTCGTCATGTATTTTTGACACAAGCTCGGCACATCTGAACCCTGTTTTTTCTGGCATAGTTTGTAAACTATTAAAAAACACACAGGAAGCAGGAAAACACACACTCTGTGCCAAATCATCCGTTTCTGCATTCTACGTCAAGTTAACACACGATCACCTCGATCGGTCTAGACCGGGACCGAGACCACCTCGCCTCCTGTCTCCGGACTAAATATATCCTGTCCTTGGAATCAACCTGGGTAATTAGTGCTATAGTGAGAAGACTTTGGTGGAAATATGCACGCACTCGCAGACGGATGAGTACAACTTCACACCGAACTCACATTTACCGTGCACCCAGACAGGTAAGGTTATACACACAGATACACACAGATACACACAGATACACACTGATACACACAGATACACACAGATACACACAGATACACAGTCACCCTGGAATCCCGCTGCCATATGGCCTCCGGTCAGGTATCTGCATGCAAAAAGCTCTGGCTGAGACAAATTACACCTTTATAATGACTTGTAACAGAATAATACAGCCTTTCTGAGATCATTATCAACATTTCATCCTAAACTTTCCAAAACAAGGTCATTAGTTTAAAATGTTCTGACCTCTTTGAGTTTGTTTTGAACTGCTGTGAGTCGTTTTGCAGGGCTGCAAGTCATATTATGTTTTGTCTCTGTAGGTGGTGCTCAATGCTTATCTATCCAGTGACGGTGGCTGCTCATGAAAGGGTATCAAGATCATTTAATGCCTACAGATATGTCACAGCAGACTAACCTGACACCGGATTATTTGAGCAGAAAATGTGAATTTGTATGTTGCACTGGTTGTTTTGGATCGCGGCTCTCTGAAGACGAGCACAAGAGGTGAAGCATTTATTTGTGTGAAAATGTCTTGCATGCCACGTTGCATTAGCTTTGTTTTCCCAGCAAGATTTCATTTCAT
The DNA here is from genome assembly GCA_901007825.1 of Macroramphosus scolopax. NCBI lineage: Eukaryota > Metazoa > Chordata > Actinopteri > Syngnathiformes > Centriscidae > Macroramphosus > Macroramphosus scolopax. The sequence goes on from CAAKHC010012274.1 coordinate 11,918, forward strand.
GGAGTACCACTTTCACCTGCAGAGACCCCCACATGGGGCCCCCACGCCCCAAGGGGGGGGGGGGACGATCCTGAATAATACCATCATTCAGAACAAAACAAGAAGCGAAGCCAGACAGATCAACATGGGTGGTCAAGGTAGAGCGGCCAGGTGGGGTATGAAGGAGGACTGGAGGGGAGGAGAACGGAGTGGAGCATGTGGTCAACACAGCAGGACGCCCAGTGGTCATTTCACCCTTGGACACACACATACACTAACTAATTGATAGACTTACAGATTAAATCAGGGAAGCCCTCAGAGTCCAGAGATGTATGATGCATGGGCAGCCAAACACGGAGACAAACAGAGGAACAGGCCAGGAGCCAGATGAACAGATAGGGATAGATGCAGGCCGTCTGTATAATACCTATGAACACAAAGTTGAAGAGGGGTAAAGCTGATTCTTCGTAAAGGGAAGTCCCGGCATGATGGGACGGGGATGTGATTCAACACACTCGATGTGGACGTTGTTGTGTTGTCACTCGCCCATCTGACTCAACAGTAGATGTGAATTGGACACATCACAAAAACGGTGATTCGTACCGATCCTGGAAGGCCGATCTGTTTAGACGTCTCTGATTTCCCGAGCACCAGCGTGATATCTAGAATCAAACACCGGGGCAGCTTCATGCTGGCTCCGTTTGGTTCAGTGTAAACATGTGCATAATGAGGGATCTTACTAATTGCAGTATAATGGGATCTCCATGCAAAAGGAGCTAGACACGCACACACACACACGCACACACACGCGCACACACATGACCAACTGGTCAGGCTGAGTCTGCCTTGCCTGTGGGGATGATCGAGGGTAAGCCGAGATACACCGTGATTTGTCTTATTAATGTTGTGCTGTCTGGGTCATATAATCTACTTTTTTTTTATCACAACTAAGAGTAATGTTTTTCTTGTGTTTTTATATTATCTCCAACCCACAACTGATCAATTATGTCCAGGAAAGGTAAATAATAAGTGAAGGATTGTGTGTAAAAAACAACGTAGATCTGCTCTGTTCACAGCTTGCATGAGGTGGACATGGAAGCACTGTTGGATAAATATTTCATTTGCAAGATAATTTATATGTTTTATAAGGCTGTGTCAAGTCCAGCACAGAAAACATCAGTCATACCAAGTAATCTCATTTAACATTCAGCCTTCTCGTCTGTGTGGGACTGTTTTCTCTGTCGCACCTGCCCCTGACACAGTTTGTAATAAAACATGGCCCCTTTCCCCACAGGACGAATAAGAATCATATTACACATATAGATCTTTTTAATCCAAACACACGCAAATACAGTCACTAAGCCCCTTAGAGGACTTAGAAGTAAATAAAAAAGACATAGCACCAGTTAAGGCATGTATAACTTAACTCCTGATGGAATCTGTGGCTGCTCCTTTGATTTCCCATGTTTTGTTTTGTAATTGGCGCAGATACAAAGCAGATGTTAGAGCATCACATTTCAGGGAAGTTCCATGAACCTGAATTTAATAAATAAATAAAAAACTGAAATCTAAATTCTTGAAAGGTGTTTTTTATTGGCAGGTGGCAGGTGATCTGATCTGATGTTGGCTGAGTTGCATGTTGAGAAGATGTTCTACATTTCTTGAACCCCGTTAATCTGCAGTTACTGCAGGTGCATGACGTGAGGTGTCAACTGTATTATCAACACCCTCTAATAAGTCGATATTGGCATTTATGGCAACTCATGTCTGCAAATGTCACGTATCTGTACTAAGTGTTCCTGCGTCAGAATCCATCCACCGACTTTCTGATGTGGTTTATTGTAATTCCCCTTCACATTATGTCTTTTATTTCCCATGCTGTGGTATGTGTACTAGATGCAAAGCTACTTCACCTCAAATTAAATGATTTGCAAGTAAACTGCAGCACCAGCGCACGATCCGACAGAGATCTCAACCCGAGCGCTGTTATCTGCGTGTTCATGTTCGTCTGAACCAGACTATAATGGTGCGTTATTATGATGTGGTGTGACAAGCCAATCTGATGGCAGTAAAAACTCCACCCAACCACAATGGGAGTGGAGAGATTGCATGCAAACGCCTTCTGTCTTGCTAAATCAGGCGAGGGGAAACGACGCACAATGGCGCTGTTATATTATTAGCCCCCTTAGAGGAAGCTACGATTGTCGAATCAGACTCCGAAAAAAAAAAAAAAAAAAAAAGTCTGGGAAAATATCAGCTTCCTGTCCATGGCTTCAGGCTCCAGCCTGAATAAGTGTTTGCCTCTGCCTGACTGCCTCTCTCCCGTTCTGACTCCCTTTCTGACCCTGTTTCTCTCTCATGTTCTCCTTCTCTCTCTCCACAGTTTTTTTGGCTGACTTCTTGTTTACTCAGATCAAACTTGTCAGGGGAAAGCCAAGTGGGTTTAAACAAACACATGTGCACACACTCAAGTACACACCAATCAAATCCAGCTAGCACCGGAGCATCGCTAAACATCCCTGCAAAAAGTATCAACTGCACCGGTTTATGCTGACGTAAATAAATCATTCAGATCTGTGTGTTCGTGCACGCCGGAGATGAGATTAGCAGGCGGGGAGGGAGGGCCAAGCAGGAATGAGTTTGGAGGCAGACAGCATTTCATTTATTAGTGTTATTACGTGCACTGATGGTCAAGTTTGTTTTTCTGTTTAAACCCTCCAACACTCGATGGGAGCAGCGATCTCTCCAGAAACGAGAGAACACCAGTGCAGCTTGTAACGTGTCTGGTTGGGAGCCAGTTTGCATTTCCCTGTGGCAGCAGCACTCTCAGTCTGTTTGACCTAAACTGAACTCAGCTCAGCTGCAGCAGTCGTCTCTCTGCTGATGTTATTGAGCTAAAAGAGTGGGGGGGGTGTGCAGTTAGCGCCAAAGAGAGCTGCAGAGAGGGAGGGAGAGAGATTCCTGACTAAGAGTCAAATCCCACATGATCTCTACGTATAAATTGCTGTTCTTGCACCGAAGTTAACAGTTAATATTTATCGCTTGCAGCGATGTAACTTAATTAATGAGCAATCATAACATCCACAACTTGGTAGCACACGTTCCCTCTAATGCCAATACAGCCCATTTGAAGTATAAACAACATGAGTTGTAAACTCTATTGAGACTGATGGAGGGATGGAAAGCCAATCAAAGACGAATCAATGCACACAAATATGTGGGGGGTGATAAAGAAAGAAGTTGAAAGTCTCAAGCTCTGATTGATGTTGTGATTACGGAATGAAAAAGGAGGACAGTGATGGACGAGTAAGGAAAAGGGAGGAGAGAACATGAGAGAGACAGAAACACAGGGAAGGTAGAGGAGAGTGGGTGTTTATACGACACACAGAGGGAAATGATGGAGTTGGCACCAGGGAGCAAAGGTAGGGGAGGGGAGTGATGTGTTCGGTGGAAGAGTTCAAAAGAGGCCTCAGATCCAATCAAAAAAACTGCTTTTGATTCTGTTTTTTTTCCCATTTCACCTAAAGTAGTGTTTCAGTAGTCACTTGCTCATAGCCAGGCAACAACCTTGGTCTTTGAATGGCTGTTGATTTTCAAGAAAACAGTTGTGGCCTCCGATGAACTCCAAACTCACTGCAGCTGCAGCTCGGGGAGCCGAGCGTTGTGGGATCAGTTATCCTCGTTTCACTCCAGAGATATTCAGACTGTTGCAATTGCAATTTAGCCATACAGCACCTTATTGTTTAACGTCGCCTGAGCTATTTGACCCCCAGAGGTCACTTTGATTGAAGAGACAGATGTGGCTGCATGAGCAGGATCATCACAGTGAACATCTTCATTCTTATATTGAGTCATTATTTTAGGGTTTAATTGGTTTAGTAATGATTATGTTGATATAGGGAAGTTTGAAAATGCTTTGGAGTACGTCTCCCAAGGATGTGATGATAATTATATAAAAATATATATTGCATACTGTATAATATGATTTGCTTAAGAATTGGATTGGGGGTTGTGAAATCAGGATTGTACAGATCAGTATTTTCATTTGTTTGCAACACTTGCAACCTTGCAGGCGTATTCGAACCCAGGAAATATCTACAAAACTATAATTCTATGCAGCATAAACCATTCAGTTTGATTTTGCCTGGCAGCACATCGTCGATTCTTATTCTTCAAAATAATGCAGTTTGACACTGATGTAAAAGTCCGATGTGTTCACAGCAGGAATCAGAAATACAATATATGAAACATTACTTCTGCAGATTAGGACCGAGATTCCAGGTTGCTACCAATTAATTCTTATAAGAGGATGCATTATTGATAGGGATCGATATAAGGGTGTGAGTACTATTAAAGGCAAAGAAGCAGCGAGTCTGTCAAACTCTATGAGTTGAGATCACTGTGAGAGTGATGTTCAGGGGAGCTTGGCAGGAAGCATGTACAGCAACATGCTCCCTGAAAGCATATACCAAACTGTACCGTCATGTGTCATCATACACATGCAGAACCGTCTCTCAAACGCCCACAGTGGAACAGAAATACGTGTCAAATTATTCACAGACAAATTTATTCTCCGTGCACAGACACGAAAAAAAAAATCTGAAAAGTATAAACATGAACATTCCACATGAACACATCCGTCTCTCACCAAAACAAACAATTCGCCAAACGCAAAACTCGTAAACAGCCGTGAAGCCTTTTAACGAATGCATAAAAAGGCCGCGTGGGTCTGTCTCTTTTTACAAAGTCATACATGTATTCATAAAGGCTCTCACATGCACACACGTGCAGCGCGGCTGTGAGCCTCCCACATGCAGCGAATGTGACGCAGAGGAAAAGTCATTAGACCCGCACTTCCTCTCCAAACAGAAATGTAAGAAGAAAGGACCGTCTTGCATGAAACACACAGGAAATGTGTGGGTGAATGCGCGTACGTGTGTCTGTCGGTGTGTGTGTTCGTGCGTGCAATCTCTTGTAATTGCTCGCCTTTGATTTCTTTCATTGAGTAGACAATAGCTACAATTATAGCCATTAAAAAGAAACACACAGCCCAGGGTGGACTCGCTCGGCAGACTAAATTGCAACGTGATTTTGTGGATTCAGCATTTATCCGCAGCATCTTCTGAACCTTTTAAAACTGACTGAATTATTTGAAGCTTTTAAAGCTCCTATGTGAATATCACATGATGTAACAGATGTCGACGTCCCTCAAAACGAACTGAACGCAAAACACGTTGTGGTGCGCAGCTGAGATCATGAAACTTCTGCTCTGGATGATGTTATATGACCCAAAAAAACAACAACATCTTAACTCATAACTGTACATTTTTCATTTTCTCAAGTTTCGCTTCTCCTTAAAAAAAAGGTACAAACAGTTAGAACTTCTGCTTTTTGAATCACTTGACGCACTGTGTGTGTGTGTGGGGGGGGCTGCTTAGTTAGGGCCTGGGAAACATTACAGCTTATGTGTAATTCATTGTCGTTTGATTTTAGTTGTCATCCTTACAACTGTGGAGAGGTCCAAACCCACGCTTGTAAACAGGAAACGAACACCCAGCTCACGTTACAAGTCTGGTGGCTTTTTTTTAAGTTACAAACACCGGAAAAACCAACTTTATGTCGTGTTTTCAATGTGGAACTCACAGCTGCACATGGGACTCAAACAATAGGCGACCTTCCTCTCCTCACATGCTTTTTCACTACCGAGCTCATCAAAGTCCTTCTTTTGCAAACAGCCCTGCACGTCTGGAACTGAAATGTTTCTACATCAGAGTGAGACGGGTCAAACCGCTGACCGAACGCCTGAACATGACCAAGTCATGGTTTGGAGACTTTCCTTTTTCTGCCTAGAGGTCAGCATTTTGGCCATCTGAGCTTTTTGCAACCATAATCAGATTCAGCACAGTTCTATATAATCAGACTTATTCGTGCAACAACTAAAGTCTTCCCTTTCTAGCTATGAGAAAGAATCCAGGTTTAAGGGACTTTGCTTGGCATTGGCCTCAATATTCGGACCCCAGAGCTCTGATCTTGGATATAGTCGATGTATAGCTAACTCATCCTCATCTCTGTTTTCTTCATTCATTTACCACCTTGGTGAAGAAGTCACGGTGTTTGTGTGTGTGGGTCCATATGAGAAATATAAACTACAAAATTACGCAAAGCTAAATAGATTCCGGCGAATAGGACTTCCTTTTTTAAAAAGTTGTATCTTCTGATAGCTGGTATCAATCGTCCCCTCTGCCTGTCTGTTCATACTCTGGGTGTTGCAGCTGCAGATGTTGATAGCAGCACTTCCACAGAAACATGCTGCTCACAGGAGAAGCTGTTACTAGCATCGCCTCTGTTTCAGCCTGTTGTCCAATATGTGCCGAAGATGACTGATACCGCGTCGTTCCCATTGTTTTAATATCAGTGATTTATTCTGTCTGGGTGCGAGTTTAGTTGGGGAAGAAAGTGTTGGATAATTTGTTTGAATTCCCTCACAGCCGTCAGAGGAGCCGCAAATTCATGGATTTTTTAAGCAATTCTGTTTTTATCGACTCGGCGGGAAATGGAAGGTCTGATATTGACATTTCCCGACACATATTTTGCTTCAGTCAAGGAGCCGAGATATGATGATTGTTGACTCTGTTGTAGCCTTTCTGCTGCGTATTGGAGATGATCTGCTGTGTGCTAATGTGTTCGGCTCGGGGCCGCCGGGCCTCCGCAGCTCTCTGGGTTCTGTAATATTTGTAGTCCTGGTTTCTCGGTTTGACAGAGGTTGTATTGGGGTCATATAAAATATGTGATGTACATTGATAGTTCAGTAATCGACTGCTGCTATTCTTCCTCTTCAGTGCTTTTAGGTAATGATTTGAGGTTTAGTGGCGATGACTTTGACAGCTTGGCAGAAATATCAATACCAAGCTTTTCTAATATAGCCTGTATTATAGAAGATGTCCTTTACGTCGTAGGGCTGCCAGCTCTCCTGACAAAGTGGTACCGCTGTGGAGGATCGAGAGACCTTTTTCTTGAATATTTTGTAATAAGTTTTGAAATGTCTTAAAGGGAAGAGAGCCTCTGCGTGTGAGGTTCACCTCTAAATATTCCACACACAACTGGAAATCCCCTTGTGCAAGAGAAACCAAGACATGCAGATGTTTCTAACTGTAATATTAAGCTTTTGAGCTTAAAGGAACATTGCGCAACTTTCATTAAACTATAATTTTAGATGTTGGTTGTGGGGGATAAATCGTTTATTTGAACAATGAAACGATTGAAACTCAACAGCACGAGGTGGTAAAATATCCGAGAATAACAACGGCAATGCAGGACAGCAACAGAACTAAACCACAGAGAGTCAGTTGGAAGCTACAAACGTATCGAGAGGCGAACACACAGACATTTAAAGTCTTCCTGTCTGGTCCCCTGCAGGTCCTCCGGTTGAGTCTTGCATCACGCTTGTTTGAGGTTAGAAGGGTTGGAAGCAGGTCACCTGACTCCAGAGATGGTCCGTCTCGGGCACAACTCGGTTCAACTCTGCTCATTGAAACTAGTGAAGGCGGTTTGATTGAAGCCCTGCACACAGACCACGGAGCTCAGACACGGTCAGGTGTCGATCAACGGGCCTGCAGACGGGGCTGATTTGTTGAACATGCACAGAGTCGTAACAGTTGGTTCGAGCGCTCCTCCCAAACTGAAAGCTTTGTCCTCTGCACATTTGTGTTTAGTGAAATGAAAACAACAACATTTCCTGTCCCTAACTCTAAACAGCCTACACATTATGCGTTGTGCCAGTAACAGAAGCGGCTGCAGCTGAAACGTCGCTGCTGACTGTGGGAAATGTGAACATGCAAAAGTTGTGTGCTGAGCAAAAAAAGTGAGATACAATCACACTGCTGGTGCAACTGCAATATCTCTACTTCCAGTGCAACGTATTAAAACATTTACTTTAATAAGTGTTGATCATTAGCAGCAAAACACTACAAAATTATCTGTATACTCACAATGTCTGTTACCGTGTTTGTTTCTGTGTTCATATATTACGTTTTAATTGCATCATCAAAGCACAGTAATTGTATACTATTAGTGTCAACTGCCATTTAAAACCCTCCAAGCCCAGCACCTTACCTTAGCCATCCCGTTCCCCTGTACATTCCTCCTGTAGAGGTCTGGAGCCGGTGAGGATTCCTCCGGTGTTAATTAAACCGTCTGTCTTGGAGAAAATTAAGGTCGTGATCTCCCAGACCTCACCACTCCCGCACTCCCTGAGAAGAGAGATGAAAAGAGACTTAATGAAGGAATAAAAGGATGAGATGACTTAATGAACCGCCTAACGAGGCCTGCGGACGTTTAATAAGGGCTTATTATAGCTTAATTAGAGCAATAATCCAGCTTGTTTGGAGTCGTTCAGTGTTGACTCGTTGGCTGATTGGGTTTTTATGACAACTGGATAATCAAGGAAGCATTGTCATTGTACAGGGAGGAAGAAAAGTTCAACAGTGTCTGTGACCGTGTGTGTGTTTGTGTGTGTGTGTGTGTGTGTCGTGCAGGAGATCATGAGATGGTTTTACAATCTCGTGGATCTGAGGCCGTATTCAAACAGCTTCCTTGTACAAAGAGTTGTTCCTCGTTGCGTAATTGTTTAAATAATCTTAGAATTGTGACGTCTCCTGAGAATTTCTTTATGACCGCAGCCTGATGAAGATAAAAGTTGTTCAACAGGCATCTTAGCCCTTCCTAAAGTGAAGACATAAAGATGATCGGAAGAATTTAAGTGATACAACATAATATATTTGGCCTCTTGTACACACATTCAACAGTGCAGCAGAGCTGAACAGGGTTCAGTGATCATTCAAATGATGATGTAGTTCACTTCCTCTCCACTGGGTGTCCACACCTCTTGTAGGTAGTAGTATCCATTCAATATACTGTATATTATCATAGTGACTACATGTGCTCACAAAGATTGACTTATCTTATTTCGTCTATCCTTTTGATTTAATTTATTTAATTTATCTTCTGCCTTTAAAAACATTTGTGAAAGAACGGGTCGTTCTACAGAGCTCACTGAATTCAAACATGGTGCTGTAATAGGATGACCCCGTTGCCACAAGTCAGGTTCTTCTCTTCTACATATTCCATGATGATGCAGGTGGAAACGTTCAGGAACCACAGACCACGTACCGTTACAGAGCAGAGTCCCCAGTGCTGCAGCTCAGCGTAATTAAAAGTCGCCAAATGGTCTGCTGACTCAATAACTGCCGAGTTCCAAACCAGCTCTGGCATTAATATCAGCACCAAAACTGTTCGCCGGGAGCTTCATGGCCGTGCAGCTGCATGCGAGCCTTACATCACCAAGCACAATGCCAAGCGACTCTGGAGCAGTGGAAACGTGTTCCGTGGAGGGTCGAATCACGCATCTCTATCTGGTAGTCTGATGCACGAGGCCGGGTTTGGTGAATGCCAGGAGGACGTTACCTGCCTGACTGCATTACGCCAACTGTAGTTTGATGGAGGGGGGATAATGGAGGGGGGATAATGGGGCCGAGGCCAACCCCAGAAAAACAACCCCATAGTCCCAGTGAAGGGAAATCTTGGTGCCAGGTTCTATGCTTCCAACTTTGTGGTAACAGTTTGGGGAAGGCCCTGTTCTGTTCCAGCATGACTGTGCCCCAGTGCACAAAGCAAGGTCCATAAAGGCCTGGCTGGAAGAGTCTGACTGGCCCGCACAGTGCCCTGACATCAACCCCATTGAACACCTTTGGGGGTCCTCTCATCCAACATCAGTGTCTGACCTCACAAATGCTCTTCTAGATTGAAATTCCCACAGATACGCTCCGAAATCTTCTAGAACGCCTTCCCAGAAGATGGAAGCTGTTATAGCTGCAAAGGGGGACCAACTTCATATCAATGCCTATGAATTTGGAATGGGATGTCCTAAAAGCTCCTGTAGGTGTAATGAGTAGGTGGTCCAATACTTTTGTCCATATAGTGCAGGTCGTCAAGAAAATGACATCACCAGGACAAGATGTCAGGGCCAGAATACGGGAGGAAGAGGAGTCATGCTGTCTATACAGAGAATACAGTCCATGGATCTGACGATAAGATCATGATTTACCGTCTGATACAGAGATTGTTTCATGGGCTTTCGCAAATGAGTCACATGGTTCGTGTCACCGTAATGATTCAGTCTGCAGACGTGTCTCCTCGTTGACTCAAGCACAACACAACTTTATAGACATCAGCGTGACTCACGGGAGCCAGACCGAGCTGCATTGTGCAGGACACGTCGAAACAGAGCGTAAGGCAGTGACACCATTACACTGCAGAGGACTGAGTCATCTCATAGTATCCCATAGGTATGTGGATGCCCTGATGACGGTCGTTCGCTGCCGTGTCTCCGATGATTCGTCTTATATCAGTGACTCAGGTTGGTGGTACCCAGAGGCTCTTGTCTGAAGTTAAGATCCAGTGTTAGTTACTGTTCCTGATCATTTGAGAAACCAAGATGACCACAGCAAAACAATACATCCTCGGCCGTGAGGTTTAGGAAACGTCCGTTTCGATGAGCTCATCGGAAATTTCAACCAGGACAAACATGAGAAGAGATTGAATTAGCCTCGTGTAAAACTGTGTATTTTAAGACAGAAACTGATACGCCGTCTCAGCCTCTTCAACTCGGCGAGGTGTTTTGTGAGGACATGATCTCATTTCAATCGGAGGAGCAACACTTTTAGCTGCTTTTTAATGGCTAATAATCCCTCAAACCCTGACACGTGCACTCAACTTTCATCCCCTAATATGGGCATGCACAACATTAGGATCACTCTATGTAAAATCAATACAGATTTACAGGATTGGTGATAACACCGGCCGTACTCCTCACACGTATCCCGCTTAGAGAAATTGTCTGAGGCATATTGCTAGAGCAAGATTTGAGCAGGATGAGATCACCAAGCTGTCAGCTCTCCGGGAAAAAACACACCACCCTGCAGCAGCCGTGTGTCTGTGTGCATGCATGAGAGTCTCTCTGGCATTTTGGGCATCTGGCATTTTTTTTTTTTTTTTTTTTTTATGTGGCACATCATCGACCATAAATACACACAGACACAAGCTCTCTCTCCTCTCTTTCCTTCGGAAACTGCTGACAGCTAACAAACACACACCTTCCTCGCCCTGTGGTCATCATTTCCCACCATGCTGTCACTTTTCGGCTGCTAATCCACAAGTGGGATTCTAAACAGAACTGTGTTAGTCAGTTCGCATTACCATCGGCAATAATTCCTGCTGCACTTTGGGTTTAAGTGCAGTATTCCATTGCGTATGCATGTCCGATCACCAGCTTCCAGTTTCCACTGATTTGTAAAGAAAAAAGTATTTTGGAGTTGCAGAGGCTTATTACTGCGTTTAGATAAAAACTGATGAGTTTAGACTTTTAACCTTGAGAGCTGCAGTGTGGTAATGATTTGTTCGGAATGATGCTGATTGGTTTTCAGTTTAACACTGTTGCTGCCAGTGTCTGGAAATTATGTCAGTTAGCCTGGGGGCAAACCGCAGTCACACTCCGGAGAGTTATTAAGCGATTTTTTTTTTAGCAATTACAGTGAAGATTTCAAGGGAACGCTGCACGGAAATGTGTGACAGAAATTCCACGAGGAAGGTTTTGAACCCTCACGGTCAAAGTTCATGAACCGTGCCGGCGGCGAGTTTACTGGTCCGCAAAAACATTTCAATCCCTTCCATTTATTCCCAGAACGCCAAGGAGCTGACTAGTGCAGCAGGAGGACGCTGTAATATATTTCCCCTCATGCACACACATGTCAATTCGATGTCACAGGATGAGGGATGCCAGGTATTGTTCTGCAGCACGGGAATGATGTCAACTTTCCTACAGGGTCTTTTGTGTGAGATATAGGCAGCGAGGCAGCTCACATCGTTTGTTAAAGTATTTCCTTGCTCTTCAGCTGTCAGTCGTACACAGGAGAGTTATAAGAGGGAAAAGGATGATGTCATCTTTCCAGGCCTTTTAAATTTCAGAGTTATTATGCTAAAGTGCTGAGCTCCGGGAGATGATGATGACTGTGGTGGTGGTGAGAGCGGTGGTGATGATGATGGTGATGCTCGGTGCAGTGGTCATGGTGGTGGTGACATGGATGACGTAATCCTCCCCGAAGCTGTTTTCCCTTTTAGTTTTACAACACGCGCAGTTCACTACTTCTGCCTGTGGTGGTGCTGTAGAGCAAGAGACAGGCTTCATGTGAGCTCAGCAGATTTGCCTCGCCCCAGAATCAAATCCCTCGTGCAGAGGAGGCAGCAGACTACACCTTAAGGAAATACATTCATATGACATACAGTCTTTACCAGAGAATCCATCTAAAAGCAACATACAGTAGCAGCTCTCCCCTGTTCAACAGTAAAAAAATCCATTTATAGTTAGAAACATCAATAGCTAAAATCATGAGGCCGACCTTGTGGCATTAGTGGTGTTTGGTTAACTCCAGCCAACATGAAGTCCAAACTGAGGCTGCAGAACTAAAGAGGCAGTCCAACACTAATTGTCCTCCTCAGCACTAACGGGGCTGAGACTGTTCCCACTGTTTGTATCCCCATCAAAAGCAGTTATGTCAACATGCTCAGGTTTCTAATGTGGGTGAATTACAGTGAACGGTCATGAACCCCGGCTCCAGAAACACTGAAGCCATCACTGTTTCCATTGTTTTCCAATCTCCCTTAATTCCAATGATACCCTGCTTTTTTTTCCATCTCAACTTCAAAACTATAAGTGATGTCACTCTTCCTCTGGGCTTCTTGCTCATTATCGATATATTGACAACACATGCGGGAGAACTTTGGGGAAACATTCTTGACACTTATTTAACCTCTGAAAGCTCATTTCTGTTGATAAAAACGACATATTTAAAATTTCTTTCCCCAAAAACATGTAATTCAACACCTTTGTCTTCATTTATTATGTGCTGATTCGTCAATATTCTAACAGTTCCTCACCTCTATTCAGCTGAAGCTCGATGTTACAATGGCGTCATGTTCAGTTAGCAACTGAACGCTACACATTGGCCAATGGTGAAGGAAAGATAAATAATTAAATATCATCTTATCGTTTAAAAACATGACAGCAATTGATACAATTAGCCTTTAGCTAATACTGGTTGCTAATGTTGGATAAACCCCGATGGCCCGCTCTGATTGGTTGGCTACTTCTTTAAAGATGACAGATGTGCTGTTAAGAGGAAATACGATATAAATACAACACAGTTTGCCAACAGCGTCACATTTCCTGGCTCCTCTTGTGATGCTTCTGGTTTTGCCGTAGCATGCTGTTATGAGAAGAACTGAAAGCACCGACCAATTTTAGATATGTGACATATGAAAGCGTGACCCTGATATTGTAACGGATGCGTCTTTGGGCTCACACTAACAGATTGTCTGATCTGTTAAAAGCAGTGCACTTGTGTGCCATTGTAAACGATGTACAGAAAAACAACACTGTGACTTACATACTAACAGTTAATAAGAATTTTTTTTATTTATGTTTCTTTTTAATTGGTTTCAGTTGTGACGGACGAGCTCTCTCATTTCCAAACAGTTTTCCGGTTACACCCTCGTGAGTTAAAATATATCAAGTTTTACACAGGGCATGATGTCATCCTGCCTGCGGGGCTTTCCCACATTCACGGCCCAGCTGATAACACATGTGGTGGAGAACTGCGAAAACACATGGGTGTGTAGCAGTTTAAAAACTCCTAACCCATGTCAACCTTCCCTGAGAACCGAAACGAGGAGGGGCGACGGCAGGGAAAACAGGGCATTTTTCCCCCCTACTAACAACCAGCGACTCTAAAAGCTTGTGTAGATTGTGATTACCTTGGCTGAATACAACAGCCCAGCCTGTGTTGTTGCACACCGGCTACAGCTGTGTCTCACCCAATAAAACCTGTAAAAACGAGTCTATAGTCATCCCTTATACCTCGGGGGTTTAAAGAACTACAAGCTCCAATTGAATCAATCTGCAAGGACTTTTAAATGGTCAAACACATCGAGGCAGCATTCTGTGTTGTGAGACTTGTTTGGCGTTAGCTTTATGCTGCGGTTGCACAAACGATCCACGCTGCTGCACGAACCAACCACCAACACGGTCAAACATCAGCTGCTTTCACTCAGTCCAGCCGTGCAGTGAGTCAGGATAACTAAAGCGATCTGACTCACCAAGCTGGTCTTTAGTGGGTTTTCGCAGTACACCAGGAGCTACTCATATTCTTTTCGGGCTATAAGCGGGAGTGCGGGGGCGGACGGACGGACGACACTGCAACCTAATCAACTCCCACTGGGGCACTCACAGGATAAGCCAGGCTGATATGGACCCTCGAGAGGAAGTCGGAGTTGTTTATGAAGGAAATGACATCATCAGGGTTTTATCAGACGCTGACCTCATGCTGACAACATAATGGCTAGAAGAGAGAGAGACAGAGCTGTGTTTATTTTGACTGCAGGAGTCACATGTACAGATGAAAGGTGAACGGGTGCACAGAGCTGATTCTGTGCCTCTTGGTTGACTACTTCACTGGCTGGCTATTTCTTATTCTATCATTAGATTAAGTATTTTTGTCGTAATTTGCAGGGTTAAACCAACATACAAAAGTGAGTGGAAAGTCCTTGTATAGGAAGAAGTAGGACACAAGGACAGACATGCATATTGAAAGTATAACTGTGATAGGTGATATGATAGTTTCACTACCAGTGTGTATCAGAGCTTTAGAGTCATGATGCTACTGCAGGATTGAATTCGAGCACTATAAACATGTCAGAATTTGAGGAAGATGTTGTGAGGAACATTTCAACGAATTTGCACACATCTAATTGTCTTGGCTAACCTTGAGTCCCGAGAGAATCGGATGAAGGAGATTTTCTGGGAAGTAAAAACGACCGAGAGATAAGTTACAAGTCTTTCCGCTGATGTTTCTGTTGCAAACCTCACTCACACAAGGGACCATTTCAACTTTCCAAAACAACATTCTGTTGCTCTGCACTTCTTCTTCTTGCAACTTGCTATGGGATGACCTCAGATTGTCCTGAGGACTGGGACAGCATGATTGAAAATAAAAAAAAAAATCCTTCACCCCGAGAAAAAAAAAAAAGAAAGAAAGACCGGAGGGGGTTTGGAGGAGCTGTCAGACCTCCCAAGACTGTAGCCCAACAACAAAGCTTACTGCTGGGTTAAGGATGTTAGAATATGAAACCAGAGAATGAGGCTCTGACACTGGAGGAAAACACTGATTTTGGCTAACGAGGGTTGTTGGAGAGACAGTTTGTTTAGTGTTGGAAGGATAATGACAGCATTCAGGGGATAAAAATGGATTTTAACAAGGGTGAGTTTGCTAGTAGCCAACACTTAGTTTATCCTGCAGATATTTTATCCTCCAGTTATTCTTCAGTTGTGGCCTGAAAATGATCCCCAATGACATGTTTTACAGCGCAATATAGTTATTTTAGCTCCAGCTATAAACGCTGCGGCCGTATAAATGGGCTGTTTTAATGCTGTGAATTAAGACTAGTTCACCCAAAGTAACATACTGATGATAACTGGTGACAACAACCTGGATTCTCATCAGTCGGGCCACCAAATTTAACATAATTACACTGTACGCTCATCACAGCTGAGCAGATTGTCAAAGATTTCACAGCGCGTTCGTCGGCGCGGCCTCGTCGAAAACAGACCGTGAACTCATAAAATGCAATTAGCTTTTCAAAAATAATGAATGCTAGGATGCGTCAAGACGACGGTTAATGGGAGTGATTAGATAAACACTGGTTTTGGTCAAAGTTGTGAAACTCGCAGTTAAAACAAACGTTTATATTATAAGTATTCAGTGGTTTGCGGAAACGTGCAATATTTCAGTTGTTAGCTAAACCCAGTAAAAGCGTAGCTAGTTAGGACAGACGGAATAGAAAGCAAAGCGGAGGGAGTTCATGAAAAAGGGATTTAACAAACTTAATGTTAAAATAATTATAAGAAAACGCCTGAACAGAATGATGTCGGTATTGTGAGGGGATGTCAGGATGCCTGTCTCCATCCTTAAATGGTTCAGCAATATATTGGAGTATTTTTCCTGAAACACTTTCAAAGGCCCGTCACAGATGATCTCTCCAGGTCTGGCGACAAAGAAGAAGAGGGCGTTAATTTACACGAGCAGAATGGTTCCATCTGGTCTAATTAACATACTACATTGCTGATGCTAACTTTTAATGGTGTGATCATCTCACACACTCGTTTTCACAGAATCCTTAATGCAGAATTAGCATATCAGAACAACATATTGTCTCCCGCTCGCTCAGGGGACCGACACAAGGTGGTGTCAGATTCAATGTTTCTGTCTTGAGCAGGTTTGAAAAGTGGAGTTCTTTTAGACACATAGGGGAAAAAGGATCATGTACATGTGTTCTTCCCTATAAGTCTAACAAAATTATCAAAGTCAGTCAAACCACTTCTGCAGAGGTTTGTTCTCGGCTGTCGTTCATTCGTATCGCTGTGGGTTCCTTTCATTGCCTTTGTCTTCTGTTCAATATGTCGAGCTTCATCAGAGTACAGTTTCAGTAAATTAAGTTACATTCTTTGATCACGCGTCATTTCTGCTCTCCATTTTAGCACGACCCTTTCCCTTTTTCTTTTCTTTTTTTTTTTCATGACGTGAGATTTGAAAATAGATCATTAAAATGCATGAAGCACAGCCTGCAGTCTGCAACGATCCGCCCCCGACACGCCCACCCGCCCCTCCACGTACACCAAAACACCGTCCTCAGTAGAATCTGTCGCACAAATAAGTATCTCACCATGCAGGGAAGAGGAATCGTAAAACAAGACGTGCAAACGCCGCCCTTTAATGTAGCAATAAATCAGGGAGGACCATCAAAGGTTAACACAGATAGATAGATAGATAGATAGATAGATAGATAGATAGATAGATAGATAGATAGATAGATAGATAGATAGATAGATAGATAGATAGATAGATAGATAGATGGAGGTTTGATGAGTTTTCACACCATCAGAGAGGAGACAGACCTTCCTTTCAGCCCAGAGGAGAAAGAGGATCGTAGCGGAGAGAAGACAGGTGGGAAGACGGAGGGAGAGAGGAGGAGGAGGGAGCCGACATATTTCACCTCTATTCACCTGCTGACATGGCCTCTCAAAGAAACCTTTCATTAGACCTTCAGAACAGTCAGCTTAGTCGGCCCAATGCCGTCAATTTAGCTGTCATATTACGCCGGCTCAATTTCTCCGCTTTCATCTGGGGGATTTTTCATCTGGTGATTTTCATACAGGGCGGATTGGCAAAGGAGATGCATGTGCGGGAAGCCTCAGAAGTCGAACCATCTAATACATCACTTAAGTGATTTAAGGTTTGCATGGTTAACCTGCGCACACCTGAAACCACCTTTGTAGAGAAAGTGCCTGGGGAAGTAACACGTTGAAAGAGAGTCTTTCATCACGAATGAAATATTGCACTTGCATTACTTTAGCTTTTATCATTTAGGCTGATTCAATATGATATAGAAAAAAGGAACCTTTACATGCTTACAAGATGTATATAGGAAAGGTTTTCCAGCACCTATGAACCATATTCAAGTGTAATAGCACCGGGTTGAAAACACCCTAAAGTCACTGCTGTTCTGAGCTGTATTTTTTGGGGGGGCTTGGTGGGGCTTCTTGGCTTAGTCGAGCTTTGCTGCAGATACGTGTGGCTCAGATTTGGAATCTCAATGGCTCCTTTCAGAAGGTGATAATTTAGTCTGCCAACACCTCTTCTAAATCATTAACTTTAGGGAAAGTTTGCCAAGCCAGCTGATTTTCCTCGCGGTGAGAGGAATGCTAAAAGCGTGCGGAGAAAAGAGAGCGAGAGACTCCGAGCTCTCACCTTAAAATAGAGTGCATCAATTACATCCTGATGTTGATGTAGGACTTGAGAGAAACTGGAGGGTTTCACTCTCCGCAGAACAAGCTCAAACTACCCTCCTCTGTCTGAGAGTGCAGTGTTTCAGCCCACCCACAGATCATATAGAGACTCTGTGTGTTCTGCAGCTAAAGATTGATGTCAGCAACTTCTCATCCAATCCTGCTACTTCTCTTTTTTTTTTCTTCTCATCTTCCCTCAACACCCCTTTTCTGCTTCAGCTGACCTGAGCTTTAATAACTTTAATTCAACTCTCAGAATAATTAAAGATGCCTCTGCCTAACCTTTGATAGACGGTCGCCCACCTGCGACCTGAGAGTTCACAGCACGATGACAAAACAGGAGGAAAGAGTGAAGGATACATGATCAAACTAAGCAGAACAGATGACCCAGAGACGCAATATTCTTTTGCAGCCTCAGTGTTTTTACTGATATATCATCAAATCTTCTAACTTAATATTCTCACTAATTCAACGTGTGCAGTAGCCAAGCTCCAACTGGAAGACTCAATAACTCTCATCCACTGGAAAATCTATTACACACAAATTGGGGTGATATTGTGTGTGTGCACCTTTGCCAAAGCCACTTTCTGTTGCACTATTATTATTAAATCAGGCAAACTTAATGAATCTCAAGGAGACCTGTGTACTTAATCAGAGAGTATAATAAATAACGACACACTTGTAATCACAGAATGAGAGTAGAATCAAAACTCAACTCCAAAGTGTTTATTGCCCATACAGAGGTTCTGTTACATACACAGAATATACCGTGATGTGAGGTTTTTA